>JACCGJ010012234.1:0-12180 GCA_013407085.1 Atriophallophorus winterbourni
ACGCAAATCAAAATTGCTTATAGAGGGTGGTAGAGAAGAGGGGATTAACGTAGATCAATCGGTGGCACAAATGATGATTCCTTTCCAAAAGTCTTTTACTTCTTGCCTGCACAGAATTCAGGATACAATGTTATCCCACGGCACCCCTCTTCCCTGTCGCACTTATCGTTACATCAAGATTCACACATTAGATCTAGATCTATAATTTTAATAGCATTCACTCAAAAATCAATAAACACGAGATGATGCTCATCGTTCGAACCTATTTGTTCAATTCAATTCAATTTCAATGGTCTAACAAGTATATAGCGTAACAAAAACCACAGAATAGTATGGTTATTACGAATAACATGGGTAGAAAAACGGGATTTGTTCGCTAACTGAGCAGTTTGAAAATAAAGTAAGAATCCATGGGACAGAAACTGTTCTCAAAGTTCAAAGTTTTTATGGTGTAAAATATATAGGTTCAAAGTTTGGATTGGTCGACATGAAATTGTCCATATTCGATTCGAATATATCCAAGTTGGTTGTATGTGCAACGTTACAAGTTAAGGAGTTCTAGGCAAACCATACCCGTACAAAATAGAAAAATAGCTTCGACAGTTTCATCTGGAGTCGGGAATAGGTATTGTATAGTTGTGACACCGGAGGGTTCTAGGTGGTAGTCGCGTGAAGGGTTTATTTAGGGGATGGTTGGGGGTATGCAGTATATTGAACATAATAATCAAATCACCTCTAAGACGGCGGTAACAAGATTCTAATAGATTAAGACTTCCAATACGATATTCGTATTTTTTGTGCTTCAGACCGCGTGCGAGCTAAGCAAGAGACTGATGTCTTTCTGTAGCCAGAATGACCGAGCCCTAACCGCATACACGGTGGTTGGCCTCAAATACGTATTAATTATTCAATAAACGGTTTGCTCCGTGAATGAAAACTCACGAACCACGTGTTTAGGCAGTAGCAGTACTCGTGCCGTTTTTATAGACAGCGTGGCGTTATGTGACGGTTTCAAAGAGAAGCGCACCCACAAACCCATGTCCTTCTCTTGTCAGTGCTTGCGGACAACATGGGAACCAAAGAGCTATTCATACTAGTGAAACCACCATTACACACAAATCACTCACAAAAACTATCTGCACCGGTTGTCAAATTGATATAATCTCCTCATTCATTGCACGCTGACCGGTTCAATTCCATGCCTTTCCATATAAGACTTCTTTGACGAACATTGACGAATTGCGCATTGTTCGATGAGGGTGGACAATGTCTATATCCACATGATATTCGTAGTGTATTTGCTTAAATTATCGCATGCAATACTTTTGAATCCCGGTTCATTCCGAAATCGCGAGTAACGTATTCCGTCATTTCGCGCTTAATCATCTTAAATTTTGCCGACGTTTTGCGTTGTGCACTTCAGATTACATGCAACACAAATGTGTTCCAACCTAACACGTTCATGAGTGAATGGATTAAAGTCATATAGTAACTTGCACACTTGTATATAATCTTTCGATATTTAACCTGGTTTTTAAAATATGGTGTTTCTTTGAATAAAAGTCTCATTTAGATTTAGGCTGTTTATCATAAGATTTAAACAAAGTTGGTGAAAAGCAGGCTATTTATGTATGTTTCTTGTCATTAATATTAAACTCGGTTTAATGAAGTTTCTGGGACACAAAAGAAACATTAATCGAAATCTGTTCGGAACTGAAGCGCGCAAAATTCTGTCGATTATAAATCCACGATCGGGCCAAACTGTATTACAAACAATTGTATCATTAAACTTTAGGTAATATGGATTAAGAAATTGCCAGATTTTAATTCATTGAGTCAAACGCTGCTATGTTACTAACGAGAATGAATCTTAACAGGAGTCGATAATCATCCTGGTTTACAAAACATGCTGTCTCTGTAAAACAAAAAAACATTTGTACAGAACATGGTTACAACGAACAGTTTACTCTATAATCAACAATGCTATGCAGGAAGTTATTGTGAATAAAGTAATGTGTTGCTCACATACCCATCCCTTACACACCACTACCGGTTGTTCCATCCGTTGCATCTTCAATCATATCGTGAATTGTTAAAGTGGAAAAATTTGAAATGCATTTCAAAGCATACGTACGCATTAGCTTCACTACAAATCACGATCGACATTTACGGACTGGTGTGTATTGAATGGAAAATATACTCGTACATTCAAAGCCTAATAAAGGAAGCCAGCCAATAAACAAATTTGTTGGTAAATGATAAATGGAAGATCAGCGCCATGAATCAACAAAAATCCACAAATTGACAAACGGTCTACGATTTTCTCGTCATATACTTCAGCGATCCAACGAGAAACTATTATACCAACGATTGGTATGATTTGCTTACAGAAGATGCTGAAAGTAGTAAGCAACTCAGCACCGATCCTTGTCAGGCAAACGTGAATCACACCACCGATTCTAAATTTTTCGTTTGTTGGTGAAAGCAAAACCATCAAATCAATCTTCTCGACGGTCTATAATTTCTCGCACAAAACAAGAAGTTAAGGTCACTGCAGCGCATGCAAAATTTGTGAAACGTATCAGAGGCCATTGAGTGCACAGCAGTTTAAAACGGAAAAACATATGAATGAGCTTGCAGTGTGATCATTTTAACAAGATAAGATTCGAAGCATACAAAAACCACCTTTCTCTACAATCATCACATCGAACTGGACACGATTCATCTTTATTTTCATAGTGAAAGTAAAACCGCCAAATCAATCTTCTTGACGTTCAATAATTTCTCGCACAAAACAAGAAGTTAAGGTCACTGCAGTGCACGCAAAATTTGTAAAACGTATCAGACGCCATTGAGTACACAGCATTTTGAAGCGGCAAAACGTATGAATGAGCTTGCAGTGTGATCATTTTAACAAAATCAGATTCAAAGCATAAAACAACCGCCTTTCGGTACAATCAGCACATCGAACTGGAAACGATTCATCTTTAGTATGATGGTAAAAGCAAAACTGCGAAATCAATCTTCTTGACGATCAATTATTTCTCGCACAAAACAAGAAGATAAGGTCACTGCAGTGCACGCAAAATTTGTAAAACGTATCAGAGGCTATTGATTGCACAGCAGTTCAAAACGGGAAAACATACGAATGAGCTTGTAGTTTAATCATGTTTACCGCTGCAGATTCAAAGCATAAATACAAAAACCTTTATGTACACTCATCACATCAATCTCGACAAGCTTTATGTCAAAACAGACTGTATATCTAGAGAAACAGAATATATATTGTTGCTTATATTTCTAGTAATTAGAAACCATACCCGGCTTTCGGGATATTTTTGCGATTGTCAATGTAGTCAGCATATAGCTTAACAAAAACCACAGAATAATACGGGAATGACGAATAACATGTGTAGAAAAAAGGGGAATTGTTTGCTTACTGAGCAGTTTAGGAATCATGTAAAAATCCATTGGACAGAAATTGTTCTCGAAGTTCAAAGCTTTTATGGTGTGAAATATATAGGTTCGAAGTTTGGATTGGTCGACATGAAATTGTCAAAATCCAAATTAAATATATTCAAGTTGGGTGAATTTGAAACATAACAAGTTAGGGAGTTCCAGGTGAAGCATACACGTACAGAATAAAAATACCTTCGACTGTTTCGTCTCGAGTCGGAAATAAGTAATATTTAGCACGATATATAATTGCATTGGTTGACAAACTATTGTTTGCAATTTAACAGTTGGTATGTGATATTTTGATCCAATGTCATTTTATTATATCTTTTATATTTATTTTATTTTCATATAAATGTTTATTCTGGAAATCTCCAAAATATCATCAACAAAATCTCACATCTGTATGTCATAATCTTAGCTGTTTAAAAAATGAGCGCAATTATATTTCGCTTATGATAAACATCATATGAAATAAGTATGAACCTAATGCACATTATGTCATCAAGATGATGTTTCCTCGTGCTTAGTAGTAAGTGAATCCCACACTAAACTCTTTTGACAAATTTGAAAGAAATTTCATTTAGGAGTAACGTTAGTTCCATCGCGTTGAGACTGGCCATCACGGAAAGAATAAACCCCGAAAGCGGGAGACTGAATGTTACCGTGATGCGATGGTTTGTGTACATAACTGAATTGTCCAGCAATACTGGTTTATGTCCTTCAAACACAAGCCTATTTTCGCAAAGCCTCGTAGTTAAATGACAGATTTCAGACGAAATAGGTCTTAGCATTCTTCCTCGCGTGTAAGTTTCTTCAGCCGAAGTCTTCAATCAAATACTCTAATTGTTCTCATAGCCCTTATATCACCAATAAAATCACAATTACAATTCAATTCCCTATTGTATCGGCCGTCGCGCAAGTTTAATCGGGTCACCTTACATGCTGCATGTAGCGGGGTGGATATGCGAAACGAATCTACTGCTTGCACGCCAACATGCATAGGTCCCATGTATTTATGAATCCTGCAACTATCAGGCAAACAAGCAGCTATTGCCCACTGCATGAATTCGTACTCTAACCAAATTGTCGAACTTCGAGAGATATCGTTGCACTTTGAGGATGAATGAGTGAATCTGTGTAGTTTGCTTGATGATACCGTCATTAAATTTAAATGGCTGAAATCAATTCAGAGCGATCATTGACATACGAATATAACATTTCTACTTATTACTCATAAGCAACTTAAATTGGGATTATCCGCATATATGTGAACTACGATTTTTACTTGCAGAAAGAAAGAAATCACCGTATCCGAAAATTCCCTCCACTCTGAGGCTTAAAATATATCCGAACATTTCGATAATTTTAGTAATAATGTTTCAACGGTTGGAAATAACAATATTCTTAAGTATTGCGCTACGTTCTGTGATTAAAAATAAAATAAAATGGATCACCTGGAAGTTAGCCAATATATGCAGGTTTGCCAGCATAAAAAACTAAAATGATTTCACGTTTCACTTTGTTTATCGCTTTTCCACTGTTTCAAGGCTCACTGAACCTGATCTTACTGTCTCCACCTGACGATGGCAAACAGCCTGAAACCGGTAGTGGTGTGTAAGGGATGGGGATGTGTGCAAAACAATACTTTGGTCTTTTATATGCGCCTCGAGCGCTTGGCCAGCAATCACTTTGTGATACTGTAATTGAACATCGTGGTTCTTTGTAAGAACCCTATATACCAGTGGCATACAAATATAACTTTGTTTACCGCTTTTCCACTGTTCCAAGTCTCACTGAACCTGATCTTACTGTCTCCACCTGACGATGGCAAACATCCAGAAACCGGTAGTGATGTGTAAGGGATGGGGATGTGAGCACCACAATTCTTTGGTCTATTATATGCGCCTTGAGCGCTAGGCCAGGAATCACTTTGTGATTCTGTATTTGAACATCGTGGTTCTTTGTAGGAACACTGTATAACAGTTGGCATACACGTTTAACCTTGTTTACCGCTTTTTCACTGTTTCAAGGCTCTCTGAACCTGATCTTAGTTTCTCCACCTGACGATGGCAAACATTCTGAAACCGGTAGTGGTGTGTAAGGGATGGGAATGTGAGCACCAGAATACTTTGGTCTTTTATATGCGCCTCGAGCGCTCGGCCAGGAATCACTTAGTGATTCTGTATTTGAACATCGTAGTTCTTTGTAAGAACCCTATATAACAGTATCATACAAATATATAACTTTGTTTACCGCTTTTCCACTGTGTCAAGGCTCGCTAAACCTGATCTTACTGTCTCCACCTGACGATGGCAAACAGCCTGAAACCGGTAGTGGTGTGTAAGGGATGGGGATGTGTGCAAAACAATACTTTGGTCTTTTATATGCGCCTCGAGCGCTCTGCCAGAAATCACTTTGTGATTCTGTATTTGAACATCGTGGTTCTTTGTAAGAACCCTATATAACAGTGGCATACAAATATAACTTTGTTAAAATTATTTCATTCTAATGAAGTCTGCTTCAAGAAATCTGATGTTTTAGGATTTTGTCTCTAATGTTGCCCTTGAAACTACAATGTTTTTTATAGAAGGTTTAGGATGAATATTGTGTGGTTCTGGTAAAAATGCGTGTTTTTCATCAGTGGTCGCAGATATTGTCGGTTCATGAAGGTTGACCACCGTAGTGGTTAGAGTAATGCACTTCGAATTTACATTTTGCTGCTACTACTGCTCGTTTCTCTGCTTCTTGTAGGCTCTTTTGCACACCAAAACCCAACTCCAGACAATCGTGGCTTAACAGATCCCTTTCGGTTAACAATACTGTCCACATAGATCAGACCATTTTAAAGTTTATAAAATATTCCATACATCAATCTATCCACTAATCGGTTGCTTACGCGATGTAATAAGAAACATTATCTGGCTTATGTGTATATGCTGGTGGCAAACTATTTCCGCCTAAAATGGTAAAGGTAATTTCATTCTGACCGTGTCTGTTTTAATTGGATGAGTTTAAAAATATCTTTATCCGCTTCATCAGATTTCATGGTTTTAAATATAAATCTGACGATATTCTATGGAATTATTTCTGTCCGCACTCTAAGCGCAACAAAAGTCCGTTCGAAAACCAGGAACCTGAAAAGTCCGGTCCCTGTTTCCAGGTTTTCATGAAGATGTCTCGAATATCACAGGCGGAAAATAATCAGCTGTGATTAACAATAAGCTAATAAGCCTGAATGTCGTTCGCGACTGTACTGCAAAAGATGCGATTCTGACGTGATTCTGATGATAACCAATTTTATGTAGTTGGGTTAGCTGAGAGCAACAACCAAATAATAGCAGGGGAAACGTGCAACAGCATGCACGAACGGATTTGGACTCTAATGGATGCACATCACAAACGCATGATCTTTTAGGTTCTACAGCTCTTTATATCGCGCAGCTGGATTAGTTTCGCACTTGTGTGGGACGTCCATCCTCGGCTCAGCAGAAAATTTCCTGTGTTGAAACTCCGTATGGGAAAGCTTTAAATTTGTTATGACCAGTGAATAATTAGTATCCCTATCTTGGGTTTGAAATGATATGGTTGAAAGAATGCTACAAATATAAGTGCGCCTAACAAGAATAAGATGAACCTGATGCCAATTCTTGCAGGGATAATGTTTTCAAATTAATTTATTATGTGATTCCGTATCACAGAAAGTATTACTAACAAAACGAATGAACTGAGTGCACACTGCTAAAAGGCCTTGTCCATTTTCGTTGGCTTTACATACGTCTGGCCTTCCAAGACACTAAATCTCCACCATCTCTGGAATACAAATCACTCAATAACACTACACATTTTTATTCGTGCAATTTTGAAGACTGTTTTTTGGTTAAGGTAAAAAGCGTATTTTATCAGCAGGTGTCACAAAGAACTTTGTTTTTTATACGATGACAACCGTAATTTCACCAGTAATGCATTTATGATTTAATGTTACAATCCGTTCGTTGCCACTGCTGCTCATGTGTGCTTCTTCTAGTAGGCGGTTTGGCAACGCAAACACAACTCTGTACAGTACTGGCTTAACGGAATCCCTTTTGAAAAATGTGTAATCACCAGATACCGTATAATACTTTACCAAATATTTTAAACCACAATCCATATAATAAATGGTCGATTCACACGGAGGGATACCAGGAATTCTATAATCTCAAAGCTCTCCTTAAAATCTTTATCCCACTTTACCGAATATTCCATACCACAATCCATCGATCACGTGGTCTATTCACTCGAACTATTACGACGAATTATCAGACCCATGTGTGTACGCTGGCGTCACTCTTTTCAAGCCTAAACTGTGGAACGGAAATTCACTGGCTTCGTGCCTGTTTTCAATTAAAAGACTTTATCAAATAGCCTGCTCGCTTACCAAGCTTGCACGAGCTTAAAGGTAATCAGACGGTTTTCTAATGAATTATTGGCTTCCTTACTAATTATACAACAAATGTCAATTATAAAAATCTAACTGTTAAACTTTAATAGTATGATAAACTTTTTGTATCGCATCTCTTGTGCGATACCCTCCCCATGCCAGCAGTCGTGTAGCAAATGCAGAAGAGGCTGTAAAATAGCTACTCCAAAACATTTAGTAACCTCATGTGTAATTCCGACGACATGGGACGCCTTATTATTCGCTAAGCGTTCGATTACCCTATTAAGCTCAATATGATTTCGCGGAGTATCTAGATATAAAATAGTCAGCAGCCGTTCATCATTATGAAGTAAATGCTTCAAAACCGCACTCTCCGTAAAACAGCGAGCCGAGAAATGCTCTACTCATCCTATAATATGCTTAGTTTTGTTGACAATCGGGTTACCAGATACAGACTTAATGGGATCGGTTTTAAGTATTTTTAACCAACGGATCTCTTGATCCCATTTTGCATTCCGTGTAAATTTCCAGTATCAGCAACGCTTTTGCATATTGAGGCTGATTTCACTCCAACTGTCATTTACTCATCATATTGCAGTCTGTTGTACCTTATTTCTAGCTGCTCTTGGACATCGCATACTTCCATCATTTGGCATAAAGTTTAACCTAATGTATGCCAGACGTTTCTCATCAAACACCTTGGTTAACTTAGAAACAGTTGCATCGAACCACTCGCAAGTTTTTTCAAGTCCGTATATAAAAGGTGCGTCTCGACGTACTCAAGTATAACCTTGTTTGCCATTTATCCACTGCTTCAAGTCTCACTGAACCTAATCTTACTGTCTACACCTGATGACGGCAAACAGCCAGAAACCGGTAGTGGAGTGTAAATTCGGGTGATGTGCGCAACACATTAATTTGGTCATCCATAAGCGCCTTGAGTGCTTCGAACACGAATCACTATGGGATTCTGTGTTTGAACATCGTGGTTCGTTGTACGAACCCTATGACATCCAAGTATGACCTTGTTTATCCTTTGAATTCATCAACTACATCTCACCTCCACAAAGAAGTAACCAATGCATCGCTAGCTAGTAAACACATGTTTTAGTTTCTAGAGTAAAACCTGGCATATGCACACGATCAACCTTCCGTATCTATTGATTTTATTGAATTTTAATTGACATAACGGAAGCAAGGTACATGAAGAATATAACATAATCAAGTCCTTTCAAGTAAGAATCAAGAATCAAGATTTAATGGTGAAAAACGTAATTGCTTCACATGTACCATTGGATGACAAATATCACAAAAAAAGAGAATATAATCAAACGCACATTCAAGATTCAAAAATTTATGGTCACATAAAGCACATAGCTTCCCAATTACCATATCATAGTAAATATGCGTACAATAAGAGGTATAAAAAACAATTATAAGATGTCACTGGAGACAAGTAATATGATTACCCTAAGTCAGTACACAGGCATCGTCAAATCGTTATGTAACAAATAAGTGTCCAAGGTTCGAGTGAATGTTTGGATACAGGGAGAGGTGATGATTGCTTCTGGAAGGGCATTCCACAGGAAACAGACACGTACCGAATAGAAATATCGGCGACAATTAGTACGCGAATGGGGAATTTGTAGTGTCGCTGAGTGGCTACGTGTTATTCCAGATTCACGGTATTTGAACAAATGATTAAGTGGATGATCTGGAGTATTCAATATTTTGTAAGTAATGATAACGTCACTTCGAAGTCTACACTGAAGGGGAGTGGGGAGCTTTAGCTTTTTCAATCATTCCTCGTATGTAAAGTCTCGAATACCACTCACGAGATTTGTTTGTACGATGATACATTCTGTCAAGTAAGAATATATTTTTTTCATCCACGGAGTCCATGCTTGCGATGCATGTTTCATTGTGGGAATTAAGTAGGTCTTCATGATGCTTGGTAACGTTACAGGCGTAAAGGTTCTGAAGATCCGTCGAAGTATACCTAGAAGCTTCGAAACACTCTTGTAAATGACCTCACGATGCATATTGTTGCATGCTGTCATGGGTTCATGCTGAGATAATAGCGATATCCAAAGCTCATGTACGTAGCTGGTTTCCGGTTGGCATTTAAACGTATTTTTCAGAGCATCACTCAACGCCATAGTGTTGATCCGCCTAACTCTTTTACGAGCATCATTTGTTCTTACAGCTTCAAACAGATAATCAAACTGCATGACGACTTACCAGTGAACTTTCGTGAGCAACGTTGTCAATGTCGTGTTCATTGCTTGTCAGAATGAGATCTAAGAGTGAGTATAAATCGTTTTCGCGGTATCGGGTATTACATGTAATGTGGTTATAAAGAGGAATATCGTCAAACAACTCACTGAATGCGCGCTCAAGGAAGTGTTCGGGGTAAATGGTACTGCTCCGCAGATTCGGTATATTGAAGTCCAGAATGGCCAAATTGAAAGTTTCCTGCGCAGACGGTAGGCGATATACAACTTTCAAAACACAGTCTTCTTCGTTAGCTAGTCAGACTGAGCACAAATTTGTATCCAGTAACACGATGTCTGGATCCGTAATCTCATGGCACAGAAGGATTTGTCTATGATATAAAGCTACTCCTTCTCCTCTGGTTGCACGGTCATGACGAATAAGTGACATTCCTGGTGATTCTAGTTAACTATTTGTTTGCTGAATCTGTCGCCACGTTTCCGTTACGGCAATGATGTCTGGTGAACATCTCAGACAAACTGCACGCAGTTCATCGATGTTGTTTCCGATACATTGTGCATTGGTGTAGATGCATTTCATAGATGTTTTTCTCAACAATTATGTGGTGTTAGGAAGAAGGCTAATCGAGTGCAAAATATCTGTTAGGCCGACTCCTCCAGAGTAGGCAACTAAAGGTTTTTCGCTGGCAGGGATGCTTGATCGTTTTGAGGTTGTACAGTTGGAATACAGTGAACTATAGTATCGGCTGAATTTGTATCTGACACGTCGACAACTGGTTGACTTGATAGTGTTTCTATTGAACTTACTAGTGCACCTATCTTTCCAATATGGTGTTTCGATGCACCTAGTCTAATTTCAAGTGAGATTATTCTGCGGCCATTTTCCCAACGCGTTTTGACCGTGTTCAACATATCCGTAAGCCAGAACGTTATTTTAAGGGGTTTAGGACCGATGCCCTTATAATTCGTAGATTTGGGGATGCGGAACGTGTCCGTCACAACTACATCATGCAAACGAAGTATATCACTGAGTAATCTGCATTAAAACTGATTGTGTTTGCGCTGCACCGCTTTATCAGTTGCTTCATTAGCTTCTGGAACTCCCAAGAGGATTACACATAATTCATCCCTCTGTTTCGTTTTCTCTTGTTGCTGGTCCTTTCGGGCCTTTTCCCAACAGGGCACATCAGCAAAGATCCTTGCAGTGGTCTCTGAACGCTCCTTGCACACGAAAAAAGCGGATAGTAAGATGTTTTCATGATCATTTCAGAGTGAACCGTGATTCTAAGCAATCTTGGCTGGTCCAGATTTGAAGAAGTAGGTTTACAATTTAGTCGTATCAATGATAGTGGTTTAACTGGCTCCAAGTCCATGCTGTTGCACAACCTTTTTCATTCTTCTCTATCGTGCTTTAGCCTGTCCCCTAGCAAGGTGACACTCGTTTCATTTACTTTGGTGCAAATCGCGCTCAGTCCATGGACTTAGGGTACACTCTGTGTTTTGTGCTTTCGCTGGTTGCTGGACAAATTTAACTGCCTCAGATCGGATACCTATCTTGTCCACTTTCTGATAATTTTGCACCATAAATTTTAGTTTTAAACCTGATGGTTTTCGCTGAACCTTCGGGTGTAAAGATTAATTTGGCTTCGTATCTTTTTGCGGACCAGGGCTGTTTTTTTGGACAGATGGGCTTTTAACAGTTGTATTTGTAAAGGTGGCATTTTGATGAAAAGGAGGCTCCTCAAGACTCTCCTGCACATCTGGAAAAGCTAAACATTCGTGTTGAAAGATCTCCGAAATTTCATTGTTTATCTGACAGGTATTGCAGTCATTAATTCCCGATTTCTCGGAAGAATACTGGAAAACTGATAATTTTGAGCGGTTACCAGAGTGTCTACCGATGTCTTCAACGTTTGTATGATAAGCCCTAAGCTCAACATCCGATCATCTGGGTTGGTTTGCACAACACTCGTTCGCGCAAATAATTATGCGTTTGGTTTAGCTCGACAACTTTCGCACAAGTAGCATACACCAGGCATGGTTTCATCATTAAGGATCGATAAAGTCTCC
>JACCGJ010012235.1:0-17536 GCA_013407085.1 Atriophallophorus winterbourni
CTTGCACTAAACATATTCTTGGAGTGTTTGCATAACCTTGTATGTTTTCAAGCGGAGTGACGAGAAAATCCTTGTTATGATGCATGACAGTGAAAGCCGCAAGGAAGCTGCCATGCTGATGTCGCTCTTCTCGTTCACGAAACTTGTTTGAATGCATGTTCCATTTGAGGTGTAGGCACCTCTTCCCAGTTTGTTTGTGCTTACTCTTCTATAGAATCCGTAGCTATTTAAGTCCCACCCTTCCCCATCTTTTATGATTTTACTTTTTCGTGGTCGTGTGGCAGTTAAGCATTCGGTACGCGCTACCGGTGTAATGCTGTCTATGATGATTGATGACTTCAGTTAAACCTAGGTACTTGTTTCACCTGTTACTTAAAATTTTACGCTTCACAATGTCCCAATTTATTGAACCTGATTTTACAAAATACTGCGAATCGAAAACGACCCACTCCGAGATTTAATAAAAATAATTTCCCCTCGGAATACACGTAGTCACTCAAGTTGCCTCGCAATACCGCACTCAAGACTAGACTATCGTCGCCATTTCTTCTCTGTGCGTATCTGCTTTCTATGGAATGCACTACCGCGAGACGTTGTGAATGCAACAACATTTGATGTTTTTAAAGCAAAACTAGATGCATATATCAAACAACACCTCATAATCAGCCCTGTGTATTGAATCACCATGACCCCAGACAAACATACAACAATGTGTTTTTGATTACATTTTCTTTTTTGTAATAGTTGTCATCCAATGGTACATGTAAAGCAATTGCTTTTTTCACCATGAAATCTTGATTCACTCGTTCCCGTTACAGGATGGACACATTGGCGAGCGACTGATGCTTGAAGTGGAACGTAAATTCGACAAATGGCAAGAGCCACCTCCGGTGAAAACAGTGAAGGCGTTGCCTGCCCCCATCGATCCTCCTGCCAAGTATGCACCATCTTTTGCTGTTTTTCGTTCTGAGTCCATTTTACGAATGTGCAGTGCTTCTGTGCTGCGCGGCTCACGCCGTTCCTATAGTAGTGTGTGCTGCATGCGAAAGCACGCTAAAGTCGCACGGTCATTCTCCCTTATATATGTTAAGGCTTGAGCAATCTGACAGTATCTTAGCCTATGTGCAGTTTCTAACAGTGCCTGGATCCAAGCTTTTGTTGATTTGTTTATCTAAGGTTAACAGTAGGATTGAGCATTGCTTTTGGATGCTCGCGCTCTCCGCCGCTGTATTCTGATTGCCATTAACCCCGATACCTGTTGTTGCAAAAGACTTGGCACAGGTAGATTAATGCTTTAACCTTCAAGCTAGCTGCCGTTGAGGTCAGGAGATTGAATTCGCAGTGGCTTTTAACTCTAAGCTCAAAATCGTGTTCAATGGGGTCTTGTCGTAGGCATCTTCTTGGAGTGTTTGTTTACTCTCGGATGTTGTCAATGAAGTGCTGAGGAAACCTTGTGAAAGCCACACGGAAGCTGTCATACTTATGTGGCTCTACTCGTTCACAACACTTGCTTGAATGCATGTTTGATTCGAGGTGTAGGCATCTCATCTCAGCATGTCTGTGCCTAATATTCTACAGGTTCAGTAGCTTTTTAGGTATCACCCGTTCCTATCAATTTTAGATTTTTAAGATGTTAAGCACTCCGTACTCGATACCGGTAGAATGCTTTCTCTAATATCTGCTTCCGTGAACCTACCCTTTTATATGCCAGCCTTTCTGTGCTGTGCGGCTAACATCGTGCTAAATTGATTGGCCAAGGGTAGTGAGCTGCATGCTGAAACAGACTGGAGTCTCATTATCATTTCCTGTCCTTTTCCTCCTCTTGTCTCTCTAGGCCTTGGCAGCCTGACAGTATCTTAGCCCACGGGCAGTCTCTGACTGCGCGGCACTTTGCCTAGATCAGGCTTGTGCCAAGTTCATTCTCAATTATATAAGCCTCTTACTCCGATACCGTTCATCGTGCTATGATATCATTCTCCTCTTCAGAAAACGTGGTGGACGCCGGTACCGAAAACTCAAAGAGCGTCTCGGTATGACCGAGCTTCGTCGTTCCGCGAACCGCATTCAATTTGGCGAGATCACCGACGATGCCTATCAAAGTGACCTGGGCTTCACACTGGGCTCGCTTGGTCAACGCGGCATCGCGGGTCGCCTGCGAGTTCCTCAGGCGGATTCGAAAACCAAGGCCAAAGTCAGCAAGGCGTTGCAGCAGAAGTTATCCCGATTCGGTGGCATGTCCACCATGCCAACTAGCGCGTTGGGTACCTCCACTTGGGGTGCGAGTTCCAGCATCCGGAAACATGTCGCGGGAACATCGTCATCGATTGCGTTCACTCCGTTACAGGTGAATTCGTGTTCCTTTTTTATTTTTCTCGATTTTGGACATCGCGCGTCACTTTGTAGCAACTTGTTTGTGTGTGTGTTCTAAATCCGAACGGTATTGGAAACTTCGCTCAACATTCCATGCTACTGCGTCCAATTGGTCTGACGCGTAATAACTTATCAGGCCGCTTTCACATCAAGGGAATAAGTATGCGTGCATGTATCCATCACATGTCAATCGCTGTTCGTATTTCTCGATCTCTCACGAACATGGATCGATATGAAAAAGGGAGACTCGGTGAACTGAACTAGACGTCATGATCAAAAAGCAGGTCATCGGAGATGTTTGGATTGACGCTATTCACTATTGCGCTTCACTTTTTTGCAATACTTCAAATCTCAAAGCGGAGCAGTGGTGGGTCTTTGCAACGGTCCGTACACTGAAAGATTGCGACGTCTGGGTCGATGGTTTCACCCGAAGGAGTATACGGCGTGATATGATTCTGACCTGTAGAATTGTGTCTACCGAAGGATACTTGCTTCAAAAGTGTGGTGGGAATATGACACGTAGACAGCTTATATCCCTCTGCATCCCACGGATGTGCAATCGTGCAGTATTTCTGTGCTGTGCGGCTAACATCATGCTAAATTGATAGTGAGCTGCATGCTGAAACACACTGGAGTCTCACTACCATTTCTATTTCTTTATATCATATCTGTCTAGCCTAAACAACCGCACAGTATCTGAGCCCATGTGCAGTCTCTGACCGTGGGGTACTTTGCCTGGTTCAGGCTTGTGCTTTCATACCATACATCCCAAGTTTAAATATAAATTGACAACAAAAAATGTCACATTAGCTTTGACTGCATCGTAGACGTAACGGATGCGAATTTGGTGTGGTTCGTTAGACTGAGGTTCTGTTTGTTTTTGACGGCAGACATCGGTACACATTTCCGATTCAGTCTTGATCTCATTTAATCGTTTCCAATATCAGCCCCATATCGCTAACAACCTGTTTTCGGTTTTCCAGGGTTTGGAAATCGTGAATCCACAAGCCGCGGAGAAAACCATGGAGACTGCGAACAAATACTTCAGCGCAACAGGCGGTTTCGCCAAAGTTCACTCCAACAACAAGAACAACAGCGAATCTCTCGGTTAATACGTGACTTCGTTCACCGATTTGGTGCTTGTATAAAATAATGAAACAACCACATTTTCACCATAATTATTTTCCGGTGGGATGCTACAGAAGACAAGCTTTATTCCTTACTCTGAATGTATCGGGAAGATTTTTCTATGATCACCAGTGGTAGTGCTGCCAGGCTACAAAAATGCGACCCCATCTAATTGACCTTGACAGTTTTAGTTTTACCGTGAATGTTTGGCACTGCTTTATACTGACATTGAGATATTAGCATTCAAGATGAAGACAAGTCTGGAAGTGGTGAGCTGCATGGTGAAACAAGCTGGAGTCTCACTACCATTTCCTGTTCCTTTTTCTTCCTCATATCTCTCTAGGCCTGGGCAACCTGACAGTATCTTCGCCCATGTGCAGTCTCTGCGGCACTTTACCTGGATCAGGCTTTTGTTTTCATCATCAGTCTGAAAGTGTATTAAGCTTTCTTACAACATTGTTAGACCCTTGGCATAACGTAACATCAATTGGCTACCGATTTGAGTTGTGCCAGCTCACTTCCCGGTCGAAACCCCAAAATGGCTTACTCATCATTTAAAGATACACGGGAATCTGGTGCTATGTCGTGAACCAAGAATCCCCAAGAGGTTGTATTGAAACGCACGTTGTCTTTGCTAAGGTGCGATTGCACTGGTCGTGATATCCTAAAAATCACGGCTATTTTGGCGCCCTCCAAAGTCACGGTTGTTTGAAACTTTGCGTACTGATGACCAATAACTTTGATTCAAGCGATCTAATTGGCCAGCTTCCTATAACAAAGCATTGGTACCGCATCGACTTATGTGATGTGACCCAATAAATACACTTTTCGTGTGGAACACGCATTAAAATGCCAACTTCAGAGTGGTGCACAGAAGACCCTATATCAATGCGCGACTTTACACTAGATAAAGGTCATGCCAACTCCTAAAGGAAGTGCTGGTACTTAAAATTTGAGGAGAAAAGATCCCAAAACATTTCGATCGATACATCTGTAGTATATGTTACACTATTGGTAGTGGATTGATGTATTTTTCCTTAAGATCCATCACGGTATAATGTTCGAATCCACACACTTCAACCAATAGTTTCCCAAAAAAGAAAGTTTCAAAAACTGATTAGAGCTGGAGACAGCACATGTATTGTATCATATAAAAGTAAGGTAACCGGGGTAACCGAACACAATCTTTATGACTTGGCAACACATTCCAGTTTTGGGTTGGCAACGAGCCTTTCCAACCGACCTTGCATTGCACGGAGAAACAATTGTCGACTATTACTGAGGTAAGGAGCCTGGAAACAGAAAAAACCTCCCGTGTTAAGCGCTCTTCACAGCTGTATAAAAAATCAACCGGAAAACAATCATACCTTCGCCAGCTTCCCCACTTTTTCCAAAATGGCACTATCCAGGATGTGGTGGATTTGCGCGGTAATTTTCGATTTGCTTTCCGATTTATCGATTGAGTTCAGCGGGCGAGATTTCGTTGGTTGTTTAATCGGCGAATGAAGTGGGCGAAGAGGAGCACGTGATTGTGACGTCTGTGATTGGCTGTGCTCCGAGCGATTTAATTGGTGGACAAGCGAACGCCAAATGATGTACATAATTTGGTCACATATATCTATGGGCAAGAAATGAATCAAAGTTGAAGATTATAGGTAAATTGAACAAACACTTCAAGCAAGCAAAACCCCTGTGAAAATCAACCAGTGTTCGAAAGGATTTTTTGGACAAATTGTGCTAATTGAAATTAATTAGATTCTGGCACGCTGTTGAACAGAAAGCGCTAGAATCCTCCAAGGTCGTTATCTTAGACTCAGCGAGAAATTTCGCAGTTGTGATCGAGGATGTTCTCCGTATTTGTTGGGCAATCCCACCAACCAGTTGTTGGCCTCCTTCGGTCGATGTCGGCCTTTGAATCGGCCGTGCTCAAAATTAATGTTTTCATGCATTTTATTTTTTCAGTCTACACGGAACCTTTTGTTTTTGAATTGTTTTAACATGTCGCGATGTTAACGAAGGACGTTTGACGCCCCGCACGCTTTAAATGCTGCGCAATATTTTTATTTTGAAGGATGGGGAATTTGCTGCGCCGGTCAGAAAAATGCGAAAGAAAACTTATACATGGGGGTTTAAAAATCGTGCAGCCTGACTTTTCACCAACTTCCATCACAAAGCCTAATGCCTGCAGACGAATGTGACTGGCAATCTCAAATTTTCCCATCAAAGTTTGACGTCTCTCTTATTCGCATTAAAAATTTGTGTTTAAACTAATTTGATAAGCTGAAAATTCGTTTTAACGAATAAAGTTTTCTTCATGGATGTACATCACAATCGCATGAATGTTCTACAGCTTTTGGAATGACTAAATAGTCCTATTCGGGGGGAACAATCACTCCCGCGGAGCTTGCAACGATGGCCAGAAATTGGTCGTTGGGTGTCAGTTGCACGCCGGCGGCGTGATCTATGTTCAGCAGCCAAGAGCTGTATCTGCTCCTCCCAAGCTTGCAAACGACGCTTTACACAATGCCTCCATTGTGAGCGGTCAAGAGCAAGTTCTTCCCAACTCGCCTGGTCAATGCCAAGAGCTTTCATATATCTTTTGCAAACGTCTTTGTACCGCAAGTGCGGCCCTATGGTGGACTTCCTAATTGAAACTCACATTAGAGTAGATCTTTCGTAATATGACCATTTTCCATTCCAGTATAGTAACGAAAATCTAAAAATGAAAGTCGCCGTATCAAAAGCTACTGCTTATTGTCATATCCAAGTTCCATTTATGGTCAATAGGCCGGATTCTGCACGCACACAACCTACATAATGGGATTATAGTGACCCGAATGGATGTTTCCGTAAACAAGACCCCTATGTCGGTGACCGGCCATGTTCCATGGGCATATGATTAAAGCGAATGCGTCGAACATTTTGCCTGGAACTCCCTACTTCATTAATTAAGCGAAATCGCCCACTGTGATACTTTCCATGGCATGTTGATTTGTTACTGTGCGGCACTTTGCCTGGATCAGGCTTGTGACCGCATACATACTGAGCTGCATTCAAAAGCACGGTAGGGTCTAGGGCTCGCAAAAACCAATAATTGTAAAACCGATTTTATTCGACTCATTTACAGAAAACCGGCTGTCAAAATTCTTAAGAACATAAATCCAAAGGAGACACAAATACGTATACAAGTACCATTTATTGTGACAATCATATAATCTTAATCGTTTATAAACTTAATCAACATTTAGATGATTCACACTTTTTGGAAACAATCTTTGAAGAAACAATGAATTGAGCGTTTTACCAGACAGAGTTGTGCTAACTTTTGTGTTGAATAATCCTGTATTTGAAAAAGATCCTTCTAACTGGATGCTGCTCGCTTCTATTTAGAGTTTTTTCAAAATATTTGAATTATTTGGAGATTTCAATTTCACTTCTGTCTATTTTAGTCTCTTCGTTCAATTTCTTCGTTGCGCTAGTGTATTCTCGCATGAGTTCATCACTGGCACCGGAAATAGATGAGGCAATATTCGTGTCTTGGTGCAAATTTCCTTCATTTTCAGTTCCTTTACTGCTCTGCTCATAATGCCTAGGAAATAATCTGCTAAATACTTGTCCAGTATCTTCTTTAAAACTTGTTTTGTTGGAAAAACAAAGGTTCGTGTGCTTGGATTGCGTAAATAACTCAAGAGAGCCACCATTTCAACATTTCTTCTCACGTTACAATCATCATCACAGATAGCATTACACCGGTAGCACGTACCGAATGCTTAACTGCCACACAACCATGAAAAAGTAAAATCCTAAAAGATGGGGAAGGGTGGGACTTAAATAGCTACAGATTCTATAGAAGAGTAAGTACAAACAAACTGGGAAGAGGTGTCTAGACCTCGAATGTAACATGCATTCAAACAAGTTTCGTGAACGAGTACAATGTTACGACGTTACAATGATGTGCAAGCCGTTAACAAAGCTTTAAAGCCAAAGCATTGTTCAAAATCCTCAGTTTATTCGAGAGAAATTCGAATGAAGTTTCTGCTTTGACGGTTTTGACGATCATTACAAGAAAATTGGGTTTTATAAAACCGGTTTTAAAACCCTCGTGGAGTCTCAGCCAGACCTCAACTATGCTGACAGTATCTCATTACCTGGATCCATGCTTGTGATTTCATACGTACAAAAACCAGAGCCTAACATCGATTATTCTTGTTCAACAATCCGGTCGAAAATTTTTCAATCGAGCGGTTTGTTACTCTAACACTGACCTCCCACGTATAGAAGGCACCAGGCGCATCATGGAATACTTTTTAGCACACTGGTGGCCATTGCGGGCCGACGAGTCCTGCACAAAGTGACTGGCGAAGGAAGATATTCCTTGTCAATTCATCAAACGATTTCTGGGCCCTTGGTCATTATAGATATAGTAACGTAATGCGAAAGATGGCATACTGGCTTTGATTATGCGCGATATTACTGTCCGACAATCTAGGAAAACATGTTCATTTCGGTAAGAGGACAGATCAACCTCCATGATACTTACACAACAGAGAACCATGACATTTCGATGACAATGTGAAATTAAAGTGACAGGCCAAGTCTCACAATATCACCACTACTCCCGTTTTCGAATAACTGGGAGGAATTGTGCAGCGGAAGCAACCAATTCACTTCATCAAGTCAACAAAACAGGACGATGGGAAATAAATCGAAACCTACCCAATAAGGAATTAACCTGCAATCGCGTCAACGAGATGCCGATCGATACAAGGGTCAGGTATCGATCCAACTCGGTGAAAGGATCATCCGCACTGTGGACGAAAAAAGTGAAACGTACGCCAGAGAAAATCGAAGAATCAGTCAAAACCGAAAAAGGTCACCCGTTGCAAATCGATCAACAACGGGAGGGTGTCTGAAATGCGTTACAACCCCACTGACAGGATTTGTATGAGTTCATGTAATGGGACATTGATTCAACATGTCGCGCGCGGATATTGCAGTAGTTTCACAGACCGCGCAAACGTAAATCCATGCAACCCGCGGTTGTAACGCGAGCACCAAGAGTGAATTTGAAACTTCAGACAATGAACTTGACGGTAGCCTCAAGTCCTCACATGGCATAGACAGCTAAAGACCCTGACTGGTAATCTTTAACAGGTCAGCGCAGCCCGGGCCGGGTTTCACGCGATCAGATATCGAAGTGAATGGTTACATCTCAAGATGTCCCTGAAACCGTGTTCACTAGCCGTCTTGCATCTTCTTGGAGTGTTTGCCTATGGTATGGTATGAAATCACAAGCCTGATTCAGGTATGGTGCCGCACAGTTAGAGACTGCACGTGGGCTGAGTTACTGTCAGGTTGCCCAGGCCTAGAGAGTTATGAGAAATAACCTTGTATGCTGTCAAGTGGAGTGAACAGGAAGCTGTGGTGTTGATGACGCTCACGAAACTTGACTGAATGCATGTTCCATTCATCGCAGTTTGCCTGTATTTACTCTTCTATATATATTTTAGCTATCAAGTCCCGAGCTTGCTCATCTTTCAGGCTTATATTTTTCCTTGATTTTATGGCAGTTAAGTATTCGGTACATCATACCGAGGTAATGTTGTTTCTGATGACCCATTACGGCAAACATCGTGCTAAATCGATTGCCTACCGGTAGTGAGCTGCATGCTGAAACACGCTTGAGTCTCACTACTATTTCTTTTGTCATATCTGTCTAAGCCTGGTCAACCTGACAGTATCTAAGCCCACGCGCAGAATCTGACTGTGCGACACTTTGCTGCTTTCCCATCACATTACACACACGGACACGAAGATGGAGCCAAACTCCTCAATGAACACATTGGATATAACGCGAAAACGTCAAATATCAAAATAGTTCGTAGATCCAAATACCGAGAAAGCTATATCACGTTCGCCACCCAGTGACTGACTCACCTCGTTAAAGTGGATGAGCATGGCTAGTCACGTTGGTGGAAAGAAGGGAATGAGAAATGGAGCGATCGTTTAACAACAGGGATGGTGCCTAATTATTATATTATTTAAATCCACAGCGGTGTCGTTTCGAAAGCACATGGGGTTCGAAGGGTATGGTATGGTATGAAAGCACCAGCATGATCCAGGCAAAGTGTCGCACAGTCAGAGACTACACGTGGGCGATACTACTGTCAGGTTGCCCAGGCCTAGATAGATATGAGAAATAGAGAATAAAGATGGTAATGAGACTCCAGCGTGTTTTAGCATGCAGCTCACTACCCGTGGTCAATCAATTTAGCACTTGTTAGCCCCACTTCACAGAATTACTGTTCGATTGCACATCTGTGCAAGAAGGGTGAATGTGACTAAGGCCAAAAGGTTGACCTCATGGGGTGACGTGCGCCGAAATCAATAAGGGAAGGCGGGGAGTGACGTGGTTGGATGGAGTGTCCTCGAAGCTTTGGCCAACCAACATCGTGGAGTAATGAGTAGTAGTCACAAACATAAACAACATATTGTCCAAAAATCACTTAAACTTCGCGGATATTATGACCGAAGCGGGATTTTACTCCGTATGACTGTATAATCGTGCACACGGAAATATAGAGACATTCATAAGAAGGGGGAGACAATGAAACGATATTCACGTTAGTGTTTGCAAATACACCACGCAGCTAAATCGATCCTCAGAACTGGTAGGGCAAAACAAAGCTACTCAAATGTGCCAGTCTGGAGAACAGTTCATAAAAACACTTAATTGCGATCGGTCAAACGGTGGACGGTAGCCAAGGTCATTAAGGCGTGGGACTACAATGGTGATGGTCGGTGGTTCGAATCCCACCCCCGAAGCGGTGGATATGCACTGCTGATGAGCTCAAATAAGAGCGAAACTCGAGTCCAGTGCTTCCATTATGGACCGTCGTGATCAACTTTGTGAATAGTTCGATGTGCTTGGCACGGATGTGTAGTCACAAATATAAACAACTTATTATCCAAATATCGCTTAAACAACAATGCCCATCAGATCTAATCGGTGTTAGCTTACACTGTATCTGATGGGAAGACCTGTCAGGGAGATCTGTTCGGTTGGGCGACCACAATAGATATTGCTGGCTCCTTCTGAACTGGTCGGGCAAACAAAGCTACTCTAATGTGCCAGTCTGGAGAACAGTTCATAAACGCTTAATTGCGATCGGTCAAACGGTGGACGGTAGCCCAGGTCGTTAAGGCGTGGGACTACAATGGTGATGGTCGGGGGTTCGAATCCACCCCGAAGCGGAGGATATGCACTGCTGATGAGCTCAAATAAGAGCGAAACTCGAGTCCAGTGCTTCCATTATGGACCGTCGTGATCAACTTTGTGAATAGTTCGATGGGCTTGGCACGGATGAGTAGTCACAAATATAGAACCACACTTCTCTAGAGCTTAATACGCGAGAAAGTGATGACGAAAATTTTTGATTCGCAACTTACACACTGAATAGTTCCGAACGATTGGGCGGCAAGTTGAACAAAATCGAAGCAGCTTGCTTGGCCTCGTCCAAGGACAAGTCGCATTTGTCGGTTCTGTGACGATGGTGCTAAACAACGAAGAGATGGGAAATAAAGTGTCTCGCCATTGTGTAAAATAGACATTTCCCAAGGGTTAAAGCATCAATGAATGGAAGTGCCGCGGATGATAAACCCAAGGACCGGATTCAAGGTGATCAGTTCTGGAATGCAGTCTGAAGGGTGGAAACTATTAGGGCCAAGCACAGATGTGCAATCGTACGGCATTTCTGTACTGTGCGGGTAACACATTGCTAAATTGATTGGCCACGGCTAGTGAGCTGCATTATATTATTATTACACAAGTCTTCACAGACGATGTGCCAACAAGTAAACCATGAAGAGGGTACATGATGAAGTTGAATTAGCTTCCATGGTTCTTGTTGAAGGCAACATACTACCCGGTTGCCAAGGCCGAAGTAGGGGGTTAGCTTAGGGGACCCCACCCGGAGCCTTTGACTCAAAAGTCTTCCCGCAAGGCAGCGGTTTTTTTCCATTCGCGAGAGCCGGTGACGATTTTGAGGGTTCTTGCACCTCTCTTGAAGTGCCTCGGCGATTGTTCGAGTGCGCCTCTCTAGCCTTTGCACGACCAGGCGCAACCTGCAAGGCAGCAGGGATTTTTCCTCAGGGTTCACTCCCGAAGCCTTTCCCGCAATCGGGTAAGCGCAAGGCAGCGGAGGTTTGGAATCAGGGTTTTCCTTCCCTTGGAAGGACTGCCCTCTCAGGCTGACGAGTTCTATCTGCCCGGAGCAAACTGGTTTTGAGGCGCCAGTCATCCGCCTTCGCCCCTTCTCCTGTTAGTAGAAGCAGTTCCGCCACGTGCAGGCCAGGAGCTGGGCTTTGGTTGTCAGAGGCTGTTTGAGACGCACGCCATATGGGAGCATTTTATAGACAGTGGGAGCTCATCCCCACTGCCGTCCCCGGCTGTGACAACCTTGGAACCAACAGGACATCAACTTATCAAACAGCGCTATTACTTGACAATCAAGCGCTTGAAACTGTTAATCATTTTACCTATCTCGGTAGTTGTATCAGGAATTCTGCATCGTTAGATGACGAGGTCTCGGCACACATTTCTAAGGCGACCGTAGCATTCCACAACCTAGATCACATCGAGTCCATAAGGATTGTCTCTATTACCCAAAGGTAAAGCTTAGAAAGCGACAGTTCCGGCTGTGTTGGTGCGAAATTTAGACCGTATGTAAAAAGCACGTTCGGCGATGTCCCTGTAACATTCTAAGAGTTAGCTGTTACAATCGCATACGTAACGATACTCTCTGAAATAAGCTCTTCGGTAGTAATGTTGATATCGAGAAGCAGATCAACCTGCATTGTTTACGCTGGTTGGGCCACGTTTTACGGATGCCGGACCACCGACTTCCGACGGGCGTAAATCTCGTGGTGGCCAAACCGTCACGTAGAATAGGAAGTTAAAAACCCTTACTAGTAACCTTTCCAAAATCGGCGCAGCGCGTCTTCCAGGCTGGTGTCCCCGCGATCAGATATCGCAATGGCTAGTTACGCTTCAAAATGTCCCGAAACTATGTTCAATGGCGGTCTTGCACTAAACATCTTCGAGTGTTTGCTTAACCTTGCATGTTGTCAAGATGAGTGACGAGAAAAGCTTGTTATGATGCATGGCAGTGAGAGCCGCAAGGAACCTGTCGTGCTGATGCCGCTCTACTTGTTCACGAAACGATTTAATGCATGTTCCATTCGAGGTGTTGGCACCTCATCCCAGTTTGTTTGTGGTTATTCTTCTATAAAATCCGTAGCTATTTAAGCACACCCTTCCCCATCTTTTGGGACTTTAATTTTTTATGGTCGTATGGCAGTTAAGCATTCGGTACATGCTGCCTCTGATGATGATGCTAGATTATCTTCGGCTGAAAATCGATGTAGCAGCAACGCCGAAAGCATCTTATCTGTAGTTAGGTTTATTCCGGGGTAGTTATATCACAAATTTATCTCCACGTTTAGGTAGCGGTAAGACACAGGAATGGAACAAAATAGTTGGTGCAGTGGAGTTGTTTGGGTGTCCACACGGGTTTTAATGTGTTCGACAGGAACCCTTCCTCTCCTCGCGGTTTATCGTTCTTCATCCGTCTTAAAACAATTGAAATCTCGTTACTTCGATAAAGCATCGCTTTTAACTAGAAAGTCGGAGCTTATGCGGAGGCGGTAATCATTGTATTGATGGCGGACGGACAGTTTATTAATTGACTGAAGCGCTTAACCCACCTCGCTGTCATATCATTTGGGCCAAAGATCGAACCCTGACAAATTTTTGAGGTTGCTGCTAAAACTACAGCTCTCAACTGCTGTATGAATAAGATGAAACAGTCTTCAATGGTTTCCTGTGTTCGCTGCTTTTCGATTTGTGACGCAGTTTTCGTCCAATATATTTGACAATCCTTACGGACGAATCTTGTAGCTGCTCTCCAAATGAGGTGGTAATCAGAGTTACCGTTTATTCGAACATTTCTCGCTTGTGCGGAGAGCTAAATGATGTTCTGAGAGGTCAAATATCGCCAGTGGCGAGAAACGGTGTCTAAGGTTTCTAACATCACAGTCCGACTATATGCCTTCAGTTTGGACCACTATTGATCATTTGGGCCATTGCTGCCATCCAACTGCTCAGATATATCTGCTATGAGCTTCTTTCGTTAATCTTGGTTTCCTACGGCTGTCGAGCACAAGTGCCTCATTTTCCCGTTTGAGAATCGAGATTGCAGCTTTGTACGAAGGAGTGTGTAAACAGTGTCTTCTATATTCCCTGTTTCGGCCCGCGATGGGACCTACAGTTCCGTACTGGAAATATCCAGTGCGCGTGCTTTAAGATGCAGTTGATCTGATTCGCAATTCTACCATCATTCGAGTATCAATTAACCAAGTGTTTCCTAGGGTGTTGAGTTTTGGTGTTGCAAACACATTGGTTGTTGGATGCCACAAACTCAACTCAGTAATCACAGTTCTCCTAGCGCTTTTTTAATCCAAATCTGTCATTAGTTCTGTTTTTTGCAGCATTTACTGATTGAACGCATCCATTCCATTTGTCCGGTTAGACTTATCAATTCTCGGTGACACCGATCTCTATGTTCTAAATCTTTACGTGTTGTGTAGGCTCTAGCTCGCATGCATTTCACCCCAGCCGATGGGGAGGCCAAGGGTGCGTCGTGTCGCCGTAGCTGCGAGTAGGTGTGAGACATTTATGAAGGGATTTACCCAGTATCACTTTTTATTTGCTCGAATATATCCCATGTAGCCTTTGCACGCCTGAGTGCAGTCTACAATGCAGCGCTCTCTTTGGGCGCCTTGTATTGACTCTCCGCTGACAGGATCGCTCCAGATTTTTCCTCGCGGTTTTCTCTCGAAACGTTTCTCGTAAGCAGCCGTGTTTGGAATTAATATTTTCCTTTTCCTAAATGTACTGCTATTACGAACCGGCGAGCCTTATTCAGCCCAGGCACATCCCTTTGGCCCTTTTTCCTGTCAGTAAGAGTAGTCACGCCGAACTACAGAAGCTGAACATGGTTTTCAGAAACTGTTTGAAACGCACGCCAAATAGGTGCATTTTATAGATAGTATGGGTTCCTTCTGCTGGTAAAAACATCGGTATCCAGTTTTGCGTAAAACCCTATCATTCCATAGAAAATCTTAAATTACCAAAGGAATTGGTACCTCTTTCCCGCTACACCAATGTCGCTTCATTTCCACTAGGGTAACAAGTGTAAGTGCACCGTATTGTCTGCCTTTATTTTTGTTTCAATATTTTATTTTCATACTGCGCTATTTTGAATGGTTTGCTTTGTGTTTTTCTATCAAGTATTCACTGCACTATCTTGCTATAATCAGTGTATCACATCAATGGTGAGCCAAATAAGATTCAGACAGTGATTATGTTGAAAAATGATATTTACAATCCTCCAATGCTGCCTGTTTGTCATGTTCATTGAAAGCCAAAGCTACTGCTTTGAGCAAGACAACACTCGAGTTATCTGTGGTGTAGTGTAACGCTACTTCACGTGCTGACATTCCCCCGTAGATCAATCGTATTTCAGTTAGGTATGTATGTATGTAATCGAAACCTATATCCAGGCATGGACTGTCGTGGGCCAAGCTGTCGAGTTGCCCGGGCCTAGACAGACAAAATGGGGGTACCGGTAATAATAATCCAGCTCATTATCGATGGCGAATCCTTTTAATCGGTAACCTATGCAGTACAGTTGTGCGACAAATTCAAAGTAGCCAGATTTTAAGACCATGAAAAATAAGCTGAACCCGATGCCACCCCCGCCTAGCAGACACCATAGGAGCACCGTTTTTGTCATTTTACACCGTTGTTAAATCATAGTTTATATTTTACAGTTGTGTTTCATTAAAATTCGATTTCCAAACATAATGAGCTGCTTGTGTGTATGTATGAAAACGCAAGCCTGATCCAGGTCTGGGCAACCTGACAGCATCTTAGCCCAAAGGTTGTCATAGCCGGGGGTGGCAGTGGATATAAGCTCCCACTGTTTATAAAATGCTCCCATATGGCGCGCGTCTCAAATAGCCTCTGACAACCAAGTCCAGCTTCTGTCCTGCACGAGTGGCTCCTGAGCTGGGCGGAACTGCTTCTACAAACAGGAGAAGGGGCGAGGGCGAGTGACTCTGCTTCAGGCAGATGGAGCTCGTTAGTCTGGGAGGGCATTTCGTCTAGATGAAGGAAAACCCTGATTTTAAACCTCCGCTGCCTTGCGGGATACCCAATCGCGAGAAAGGCTTCGGGAGTAAACCCTGTGGAAAAATCTGGAGCAGGGTCTCTTAGACTGTTAGTTGGTGCACACCACCTCTTTCTGGCAACTCCCTGCTGCCTTGCAGGTCGCACTTGGTTGTGTAAAGGCTAGAGATGCTGACTCAAACAAACGCCGAGTGGTGCTGGGGACGCCACTTTGTACCAAAATTCCTAAGAATCTTCATTGAAGCCAACTCATCCTCCAAGAGAAGATAGTCGCACAAAAGTAAGTAATGTATCTTAGCCCACTACAGTCTATTACTGTGCGCACTTTGTCTGGATCAGGCTTATGATTTCATACATACTTCACAGTTTGCGCTATGACGAGCTGCACAAGAAAACATGCTGCAGTCTTGCTGTCGATACTACTTGTGGCTGTCTAGGCTTTGGGATCCTTGTAGTTTAGTATCTCGTTTGCGTCATTTAACCTTGCGAAACTGTCTGAATCTAAATGTGATTTCATACCACATATCATGGTAAACTATTTAAACGTTTTTTTTATTATTTCACATTTCCAGCTACTTGCTTCTCACTTCACTGGAACAATGCTGCTAACACTTATCTGATTCCATGCCCACTCTGCCGGACCCCGGTAAGGTCAATTCCTATTCCAAGTGTAATATTCGGCTACTGCATTCTTCAAATAATATCCTGAATTTATTCTTCTTCTTCAACTGTACTTGTCAGCAATAGACTTGAGGCTGTTCTTCTCTGGCCTATTTCATTATTTTTTCATATGATATTATAAAGTTGTGTTGAATTTTAAGTTGACGCTGAACTCTGACAGTAGCATTTCGCTCGTCTCACGAGCTGCTCTCTGTATGGTTGCGATTTCAGGTCAACAAAATGCGTTTAAACAACACACTTGGTTCCTTTCTCTCTCATATCTGTCTAGGCCCCGGGCAACCTGACAGTATCTTAGCCCACGTGTAGTCTATGACTGTGCGGCACTTTGCCTGTATCAGGCTTGTGCTTTCAATCAATCTACCGATTTAAACTATTATTGATCGGTGGATAGAATGTTATTCACTCAACGTATGGCAGGATAATACCGTGATGTAAATAGCGCTCGTACAACGAATTGTGAATTTTAAAACAAAGCGTTTCTGCTTCGGGCGGTCAGAGTCCTTAGAAATTATTCATTTGTTGTGTTGCTCACATCTACTGTATTTACACTCCACAACCGATGAGCTTCGAAGCATTGGTAAAGTGGTAAGCGTTGTAAGAACCCCATGCAACAGTGGTTCGCCCCGTCTAAGTTTACTTGCTGACTCATAGGTGTACGTTTCGAATTTACGGACACCAAATAACGTGCTGTGTGTGCTATACTCTCTCCGGTTAAGTTTTGTGTTTTTATTGCAGGTTGTCGATATTTTCTGCACTTGACGTTTTTACATCATTCCATACTCGCTTTCACCCATGCGCAATCACATGGCACTTGTGTGATACACAAGTAATACATTACTACAATTATTGCCGCCTAGAACGCTCTGTGGTATTGATTTTTATTTTGGGTCTTGGAGGAGCAGCCTGACACTGTCTTGGCTCACATGCAGTTTATCAAATTGCGACGCATTATTTTCTACACGTGAAAGCTAAACGATTTATTTCAGGATTTTATGATTCTGGTAGTAGCCTAGGTAAATGCAACATGGAACAACACGTGTGTCCTTTCCTTGTTGTGTTTTATTACATTTTGGAAGTTCCACTTGTTGCGGACCACCCCGATTTCAA
>JACCGJ010012236.1:0-15837 GCA_013407085.1 Atriophallophorus winterbourni
CTTCTGAGATGACTGCTGTGCTGGATGAGAAACGCTCAGCATTCTTGAGGTTCAAAGGTATGCCAACAGATGAAAAATTACGTCTTCTAAGAGCAGCTAGAAAAAAGGTCCAACAGACTGCAAGGCGTTGTGCAAACGACTATTGGACTGAAGTTAGCCTCAATATCCAAAAAGCTGCGGATACCGGCAATTTCCACGGTATGTATGATGGGATCATGAGAGCCATTGGCCCAAACAAACTTAAAACGGCTCCCATTAAATCTTTATCTGGTAAGCCGATTGTCGACAAAACTCAACAGATGGAAAGATGGGTAGAGCACTCCTCCTCCCTCTACTCTAGGAAAAGTAAGGTTCTACCGCATGCACTTGACAATGTCGAATGTTTGCCGACTATTAAATATCTAGATACCACTCCTACACTTGATGAGCTCAATGATGCAATCGACCGCTTAGGGAATGAGAAAGCCATTGGTGACGACGGAATTCCACCTGAGCTCATCAAATGCGGTAGAGCAGCATTATTACAGCCTCTTCACCATTTGCTTCTTCAGTGCTGGCAGGAGGGGTGTCCCACAAGAGATGCAGACACAAAGATCATCCGCTATTCAAGAATAAGGGGACGAGGGGACTGCAAAAGATTACCGGGGAATTTCCCTTCTGATGGTTTATGTCAAATTGTTTGATTAAAGTCTTCAGATCCGGCCTGCAAGTTTTTAGTTGATAAAATTTTACTCCGATCTCAATGTGGCTTCCGCAAGGGAAGATAACCGGTGACATGCATTCTTCTCACTGAGACAACTTCAAGAAAAGTGTCGGGAACAGCGTATGCCATTATACGCTGTTTTATTGATTCAACTAAGGCATTCGACTACGCCAGCAGGGAGGGTCTCTTCAAAATGCTCAATCTGATAGCCTGGCGCCAAGGCTGCTGAGACTCGTTATTTCGTTCCACTCAGGCATGAAAGGCTCAGTCCATTTTAACGGTTGCAGTTAAAAAGCATTTGAAATTCGCCGAGGCCTCAAACAAGGGTGTGTCCTTGCTCCCACGCTGTTCGGCATTTTCTTCCCTCTGCATCTGAAGCAAGCTTTTAAGATGAGAACAGAAGGCATTTACATACGCACGCGACGTGATGGCAAGCTTTTCAACCTGAATCGGTTAAGAGCACAAACCAAAGTACGTGATGTGATAATCCGTGACCTGTTGTTTGCCGACGATGCAGCCTTTATTGCTCACTTCCAAGAGAACCTACAGTCGCTAATGGACTGTTTTCCGTCGGCATGCAAAGACTTTGGTCTAACAATTAGCATGAGCAAGACCAAAGTCCTTGGTCAAAGGACTGTATCGCCGCCAATCATCACTGTTGGAAACTGTCAGCTCGAACCAGTACACTATTTCAGATACCTTGATTCAACCATTGCGGACAACCTCTCGCTAGACACGGAGATTGATAAGCGGATTGGCAGAGCAGCTGTTATTTTGTCCCGTTTTAACTCTCGTGTTTGGGGTAACCGCAAGCTGTCTGTAAAGACAAAGATGATGGTATACAGCGCGTGCGTACTAAATGCTTTACTAAACGGCAGTAAAACCTTGACCACCCACGCAAGACACGAACGGAAGCTGAATGCTTTCCATCTACGAACCATCCGTCGTATCTTGAACATATCGTGGTTGGACAGAGTGACTAACGCTGAAGTGATTTCCAAAGCTGGTCTACAGAGCATGTTTACCCTATTACGTCAGCGCCGCCTGCGGTGGCTTGGTCATGTCTATATAATGGAAAATGGTAGTATTCCGAAAGATCTACTCTACGGTGAGTTGCAATTAGGAAGTCGACCATTGGGCAGACCACACTTGCGGTACAAAGATGTTTGCAAAAGAGACATGAAAGCTCTTGACATTGACCCCGCAAGCTGGGAAGAACTTGCTCTTGACCGCTCACTTTGATGGCCTTGTGTAAAGTGTCGACTGCAAGCCAGGGAGGAGCAAATACAGCTCCTGGCTGCTGAACGCAGATCACGCCGCCGGCGAGCAACTGATGCAATACAACAGAGTTCTGACTATCGTTGCAAGCGCTGCGGGAGAGATTGATCCTCCCGAGTCGGACTGTTTAGTCATTCAAAATGTTGCAAAACATGAAATTCATGCGATGTGATGTACATCCATGGTCGACATCGACCGATGGAGGCCAACAACATAACAAAATGAAGCAAATCCATTCGTGTATATCGATAATTAATTCAAAGTCAGAATTCATCTAAAATTTGAAGGCATTATGGCGTTTAGGCAAACAGATATAAATGGAATTAATTTTATTAATCACACAAAATACCACAATTCACAATCATGAATTAAGTTATGTTGATGAAAAAATCAACGTTTGAGTTTATGCGGTTGAAACATCTTCATTGAAGACCAATAAACCTTCACATCAAATGATAGAAAACCGTAACTTCATGACTACTCATGAGGAAACTATTAATCAAAATATTTTCAAACTGAGGGAACCATTTTTATGGTTTCCTTTAATTTAAATGGAACAGATTTTTGCTGTTTGCTAACTTAGCATGCAAAATCTTTCTTGACTCTGTAATATTCGTATTCGACAAGCTCGAATCAAATATATATTCGTTTTTTTTATTTTATGTGTACTTTGGAACATAAGTAATGATCTATATAAGCTACGAACAAGATTTCCGTCGATTATTCCAAAGTGACTACGATGTTGCAAATACTATTCTAAAGGAATCAATGAATATAGGATACATGGTTAGAAATTTATTTCTTTACAATACCATAGGATTACGTTATAAATGAAAATATGAAAAATAAGAGAAGTAAATTAACAGAGTTCATCAAAATTTATGGCTGACGAATAATGTGCTTTTACATGTTTAAGTCTAATTTCGCTTTAAAATCGCCGAAAAATTATATTTAAACACGAGTTGTCCTATGGAATTTCAATCGAATGTAGTATGTACGGTAAAATGTTTGCCAACATAAAAGATAAGTTATGTTCAAATGTCTCTTGATCGTCAAAATTGCAACAAGTGTTATATTGAATGTCCTTCGTAAACACTATTATAATGGTTTTAATAATATCCTACTTTGGATGAAATCACGTAGGTGATGTCTTCGAAACAGTTCGGTGTTCAGAACATTGCGAAGACCCAATACTAACTTTGTTGCTCCGTGATAGTTTCTATGAAAGTGAGCATTATATTTTCACAGTCAAGCAGCCTTCACCACTACAGCATACTACATCGTAAGGTGAACGTAGACGTTTATTATCTTTGGTATCGTTACCAGTGAGAATCTTCCAATTATCATCTGCTAGCAAGACAATACATGTACTGTCAGTGTGTTAGTTCTGTTTTGGTATGCATCTCTATCAAAGTGATTATCATGGTACTTCATGTTAACCATTTTGCGTTTTAAAATCAATGCAAATGTTAATCAAACAATGTTTGCCCACACACATTTTGACAATCATCTTGTAATCATTGTTAATTAAATTTCTACAATTCGTCAGAATACTTAGGGAAAACCTTGAAGACTCTTGTGAGTATATTGACTTATAAATTAATCTGATTTCATAGGCAAAAATCGACTGAAATCGGGAGAGTTCAAAACGATTGATAAATCAGTAAATGCGTTGGTTGCGTAGCGATTAAGAACGCTAAATCCGTGAAAAATGAAAAGTTCAATTTATGATTAGCAATATATGAATGTTACTCTAGTGCAGGTTTTAAAATTCTGCGATCAGCAGTTTATTTACTGTCAAACATCCTGCATTGAATCCTGTGCTTACATTTATGGTCTCCATATCAACTTTACACTCTGGCCGCGTAATGTTGGAGAAACGTTTTAGCACAGAGCTTATAACATTTAGGCACATTATGATGTCTGTATGAGGCGAGAGATCTTCTGAGCACGACGTGACGTTTATCAGATTAAACCACGGTATTCTATAGAGGTTTAAGTGGAACCTAATTTGCAACAGAAAATTGACAGGAAGAGGAGGCATTGCTATACATTTTTGCCGACGGAACTTTGTTGTTATTTTGCCTCAGAGATTTCAATGTAAAGATTATTCTCATTTAGCCAATGCTGGATTTGAATACTGGTTTTCGTCTTCCTATAGGGTCCACCACCACTATCATAAGAGGCCCATCTACCAAGGTTATACTTGTATGCCAACTGTTATATAGGGTTCGTACAACGAACCACGATGTTCAGAAACAGAATCACAAAGTGATTCTTGGTCAAGCACTCGAGGCGCTTATGGATGACTAAAGTAATGTGTTGCTCACATCGAACCCTATACCACAGGTGGCATACAAGTATAACCTTGTTTACCTTTAATCCACTGTTTCAAGGCTCACTGAACCTGGTGGTGTGTAAGGAATGATGATGTGAGTAACACATTACTTAGGTCCATCTACCAGTTGTTAACTAATTTGAAATTTACATTTCTTTAATTGAAAGATTAGGTTTCAGAGTATGTAGTAGTGATCCGTGTAAGCCGTGCCATAAATTGTATAACAGAGGACGTTCGAGAAATCCGTTGGATGAAAATTAGTTTGTACGCAATCGAAACTTATTTTATTAGTCTGCGTGCAGCGCTGACCGAGCCGTATGCAAGATAGAAACACAACCCTAACTGAACTAGGAATGCGGGTTTGATACAAATTTGGCTGGCAACTAATAATCTAGGTAGAGCTGTAACTAATGTTCTGTGTACGAATGTTTTGTGAGATTTTACTGTTTTGATGATTCAACAGCAACTCCTTAAATGAAATTGAAATTTGAAGTTATTTGTTACTGAAATGTCGGATCTCAAACTGTTGATCAAGTGAGATTTTAATCGCTGTGAGAAGTGTTGCTGTAAATGAACCAATTCTTGCATGAGTTCCAAAGGCATTGACATTCTTCGATATATGGACGTATTTATCCGTGGGTTAGTAGTGATTTTTGCAAATAAATCCGCAGAACATTTACGTTAAGTTTCTCTCGTTATTGAAGGTCGCAAATGTTTTCTGCATTTTGGTTCAATGCTGTCGATAAACGTTATATCTCTTGTACTGCTGACCCATCTGTATGTGGGTAAAAAAAGCTAACTGAACCCGTCTATTAACAGTGAAATATCACAAAGTACGTACAGTAATCGACAATTTTATTAAGCAAACGCGATCAATATTGCTTGATGCTCGATCGTCAGTGCATTCGCTGAATATAGTACATATTTCTGCTAGCATTTCGTGCATTGAAAAGCATGAAAACTAATCAGAATTTAATTACATTGAAACCTAAATTGAAATGACAGGTTGGGTGACCACAACACAAGATGTTGTCTACCTCAGGACGGATTGTGCAGACAAAGCTGCTTGAATGTGCCAGTTTGGAGAAAGATTCATAAAAGCATAGTTGCAAATGAAACTCGTGATTAGTTTAAAGAACCCAATGTAACATTGGAATTCAATTGTAACTTTGTTCTTCAACTATCCTCAATTTTAAGACTTACTAAACCTATTATTTCTCTCTCCATCTGTTGTCAGCAAACAGCCAGAAACCGGTAATGAAATGAAAATTCGCGGCGCTGATTATACATTATCCTTATTTGTTCAGTCGTCTCCCAAGCCTGCTATAGTGCCTGCTATCGCGAAAGAGCCTATGGTTCATATTTACCGACTTGAACCGATGTCACGCTTATTACTTGCTTGATAAATGTCTTGCCTATTTACCTACTTCAGCCTAAATCACACAGACGGGCATACGAGTTCAACAATTTCTTTTACTAGTTTACCTCTTTTTTCTTAGTTTAAAGGATAATCCCATTCCGGACACTTATCTTCCTCCGTTTCTCAGGCATTCTTACATCAATTTTCTACGGATAAGTTCTTGTTTAGATTCACCGCATTATTCGAAATTGAGCAAACTCAGAGGAACAGCTTCCAACCAATGAGCTAACGCGAACATCACAAAACAATAGAAAAATAGGTCCACCCAGACAGACACACTTATCTTCGCGTGTGCTCTTTTTCACATAGAATCCGCTAATCCCATTATAAGCACTGAGTGCATGCTTACAGGATAAAATAATTTCAGTCACTATTTGTGTAACAAGAAATTCAAAGTCAATTGCGAAACCCAATCGGTGTACGATAGATCGACATGGTATACAGAGTAAACTTTCGTGAATGTTCACAGTCCAAATGTTCAGCTTAATTCTCCTGAAATTTCAATTGATTTTAACAAAGACCCTGCTCCTTGGGTAGTCCATGTTTCTGCAAGAAGTTAACGGCAGAAAGCAGTTCCAGCAAATTGATGTTTACGTTCAGACACGGTTTATTATATGAGAAATCCAAGGATTTGATTTCAAAATTTGAATTTTGAAAACGTTGCACCCTCACGATCAGATGTAAGGATGTTTGTTCGACCACACTTCGTAAACATTCCAAATAGATCGCATGTATTTCTCATCAGAAATGTTAATTATATTGTCGGGTGTTCCATGGACGTTATTTAGATGGATCTGTAATTCGGAATCTAACTACATGCTAGCAGTAGTACGTTCAAGATACAGTCTTTCAATTAAAAGCTTTATAAAACCAACAATGCCTTTAAAAATGCAACACCTGTCGTGAATCTACTGAAAAGCGTATTTCGAAAATTTTCGGTCATGATACTAGCGAAGATCATGAATACATACTTGGAATCAGTCATGAAATACGGTGTGCAGTCATGCTCTCCGCAGCTCAAAAATGATGTTAAACTTATGCTATCACCATTTAACAAAACTAGTTCTTAGCATCCGAAACAAGCCTAATATAAAACGGAGAGCTCAAATGAGTCTGTTCGACTATCACAAATCTCAGGAGACCATATACACTCTTACAAAATATTTCATACACCAAACCATCCCTAGCAGGCTTTATTAAAACGAAATGATACTAGAAATAATTAGACGCATGTATAAGTGCAAGTGTTACCCAATTCTCACCTGAACGGTAGAATATATTTTGATTATATCCGTGTCTGTTGTACTTGCAACGGTATATCTTTGATCGTTGCTCACAATCGAACCACATTCTTGCTGTCCTACGTTTGAGAAGCAAAATTTCTATACATACTTACCGAAATAATACCAGGACTTATTTCTTTGTGTTCAAACACATTAGACATAGCCAGTGGGATCGACTTTCGCTTGACTTGATAAAGTTAAAAGGCCATACAAAAATGCACTCCGAAGTCACTGAGGTTAAGTTTCCATCAACGCGGAACCTTAGTTAATCTCATCGTTGAACAATGCGAAATCATTAACAAAACCAAAAGCCTGAGAACAAAATCACTATTGTAACCCTCTCTACTCACTTGGGACAAGCGTTCGAGTTTTGTTTTTTAAAAAAGGTGAACATATACGCAGTGCCTGGTCGATTAACAACGAGGACCTCAGTTTTCCAATCGAACGGATCAGAACATCCAGTGTTGATCCACCGATAGCCAGTGCCGCTGCGCATTCCGCCACAATAGATCATCTACATCGACAAGATCCGTTTCAGTTAGTCCAGCAAGGATGAGCAGTGCCCGAACAATCCTTTAAAGTGAGTTATTACCGAGTGTTATTTACATTAATATTATCGCCATGTGTTTTTTGTACAATAAGAATGCATACGCACTTAGAAAAACATTAATTGATCAATATACCTAAAATACTGTATTATCTTAAACTAGGTTTACCAGCGCTTTTTACGAAATCAATTCACAAACGTCACCTAAATTAGTAGAAGTTGTTTTCGATTTTATTGGAATCAACCGGTTAATGTCGACAATGGATGTGATTCACAGACGCGTGACCGTCTAATACTGTAGAAAGTTTTAAATCACTAAACACTTCGCTTCAGGAGAAACAATTCGTCCTTTGGCTCTCTCAAAGATAGATAATAATCGATGAGGCGACATTAGCACTCTGATAATTCGATGTGCGTTCATCGTTTAAAGCAGTGTCTGCTGCGATTTGTGCGGATTTTTAATTAACTGCATTGTGAGGAGTTATTTAATTCTATCAAATTCCATGTGAGTAGAAGGATTCAACCCTGTACATGAATATCCATATACAAATTGATATCAATCGGCTAGAACCAGAAGTTAGGGATAATAGAAACTAAATTATTTTTTTGTTTTCCTACGACGGACCAGATATTGAACATGAAGGTGTTTCCACATTTTCATTCATGCCTTAATCCTATAAGATTGTTTATTAACTTTTTACCCGTAAATCCGTGAATCATGAATCCTTGGAAATGTCACCAGCAGAATAAATTGATCATTCATAAGCCTCTTTGAACATTCAATTCTACACACTGTTTGTGATATTGAAATTAAATACCGTGGTTCTCCGTGTGAAGCATTTTCAAAAATGTATTCAATTTAAAATTTCACTTATTTTGGTTTTCCAGGATCTTGTCGACTATAATAGAGATGTTTTGTCACATAAAGCGTGTTTGTACTAAAGTAGATCGTTTAGGTTACATTTTATTAGATTGATCCGATTATTCTAAGGTTGTTGTAAAAATGCACAAACAATCTTAAGCGCAGTGATTGTTATGGTGGTTAAATCAGATCCAGATGTATTGATACATACGCCAGCATATTGAAAATACCCTGCAAGCATTTCTTTTATATGCTGGCAAAATCAAGTTTATTTGCGCAGTTTATAATATGCATTCTCACTCCTGCGCATACCGAATTTCCGTTTAATCGCATGTTAATATATGTTATAATGTTGTTCAGTCGAAAGTCATCCCGGTTATATTCTTTTACCATTTTAAACTTGAATATTTGTTAGAAATCCTTATAATGAACATTGATGTCTGTCGAAAATCTACACGTTTTTCAAAAACCTCCTAATAGGCAGACCGCTGAGTCAGTTCGAAAGGATGTCCATTACAGGAAAATGCTTTTGATGAACCTAAATTTCGACCAATCAAATTCCTCTGAAATTCAAATTTTTTGAAACAACTTACTGACCACCAATTAGATTTCATCTCGCAATCTCATATTTCAGTTTATAATTATTCAACAATGCTGAAATCACAAACACATTGTATGCGAAAAATGTCACTATTGGTTTTGCTTAGTTTGATGCACCGTGTTCTTTCAGTGGAAGGAACTGACAAACCAGAACAATCGACAGGTTGTTTCACCCGGAGACTCCCTGTTTCGCTTCTGCGAACGTGTGACAAAAACAGCTATAAGTGGATCAACTTTGTGAACAACAAGCACCCTACGCGAAGGCCTTTTAACCTGGAAAATGCAATTCTGAAATGCCAAAAGCAATGCCTTCAGAACGTTTCGTGCCATGGGTTTACATACTCCACGAAGGTACGTGAATATTTTAGCAAGTAGCTGTTCCATATAAATTGAGTTGAATTATGAAAGTAATCATTTCACACCACAATTAATGTATATATTCAATTTAACTGTATATAGATCTGAATTGTGGCTAGGTATGTTAACTCTTATTCATTTTGGAGCGCGGAATTCCTTTATACACTCTGGATAGAGATCGGAGTTACACATCTTGCGAATATATGATTAACGGCGTACAAATTACTTGTATATTGCATGTTTAGATTTGCATTTGGTGGTCAAATTTTGTTGATAATTGTAACTGATTTCATCCATTAAGGATTTGTATCGTCCAACTAGTGGGTCAGGATGCTTCCGTTTAGTGCCATAAGTAGCCAATTTTGCAATCACATGTTGTCTAGTGAAATCTAATAGAGGTGTTTTTGATCGTTTCTTTTGTATCTCACCCGTGCTTTAACAATTTGCGTGTTCTAATAAACAACTTGATCCGAAGAGTTAACAGGAACCCCTTGCTAACAGCTGAGGCGAAGGTATAGCTTAAGGAAAATACCTGAAAGTAATTTCTTCAAGATATCAAATGTTCGACTGAAAAAATGTTCGTTTCTTGTTTCAAATCCGTGATAGTTTCACTGACCTTGACGAATTCCGCATCGTTCAAAATCTACTTGCATTATACTCCTATGTCGGATCTTCAGGGTTAATTGTTCTATTCTTGCGTGAGATGTGTGGGAACAACGTTGCACGCATTTCGATCACACACGACGTATGTTGTCACCTTTGCAATCATCAGGTAGCAACAGTACAATCGAGATCGGCAAGCCTTGAAACGGTGGAGAAACGGTAATCATGTAGCGTTTGTAAACCACTGCTAGATGAACTCAGGCTGATCAACCTATTCTATACGAGTTGCTCGCGAACATGCTGATGGGTTGAACACATCGTTCTGCGTTTGCTTTCATTTTCAACACACGCACACACACCTCAACCGGAATCGTGCTATATGTACTAATCAGGCGGAGACAGTAGGATCAGGAAATGGACGCAATCTTGAGGTTTAACTCGTCATGGATTTTATTTCTCAACAAAAATCCTTATAACGGTTGACCCGAGTATTATTGGTTAGTTAAATTCACTTTCTCAAGAATAATTCACCAATTTTCCAGAATGGAGAGGGGAAAATCGTTCTGTTGAAATTTAATATGGATTTTTTCAAAATTATGCAAAATTTAAAGATTTCACTGAACCTGCTCCTACTGTCAACACCTGATGAGCCAAAACTGTTGGAAGCCGGTTTTTGTGTATAACTACGGTCAATGTGAGCACCACAACATATTTTTTTCCGATATTTTATAAGTTCGGATTTCGGCCTAACAAATTCAAAATAGCGCAGTGCTTCTTTTTTCAGAGGTGTGATCATTCCAACCGTCCCTCAATGGAACACGAAATAAAAGTTTCCGAAGTAATTGGTGGTTACCAATTGGCATGTTGTAGTAAGTGATATTGCTGTATGCCCTGGATGTTGCCTTCATCATCAATCCGTTAAAACAGATACTTTTATTCACTCACATATGCACGAACACGTTAAATGGTTCAAACCGTTGATGATAAACAAAATGGACATTTGTGTACATTTATATCACGCTACTCCCACTGTTTCAAACGCTTACCGATCCAGATCCTACTGTTCCTACCTGATAAGTGCAAACAACAGGAAACCGCATTTTAAATGTGTGATGGAAATGCATGCAAATGGGCTAATCTGTTTACAGCATTATATTGTTTTTGTTTGTCCATCAACTACAATACTGAAGTCGTGTTGCCAGAATCGCTCGACGCTCGACCAGAAACTCTCTAGATTACTTTACTTCAGTTACTTTCTAATATATGGTATAACTTATATCTATATAATATATATATATATATATATATTTATATATATATATCTCTACTTATATTATAATATACTTTCTATATTATCTATCTTCTCCTTATTATAATTGATTATATATATATATATATATATATATATTCAGACCTACGCATAATGTAACCCACGTCTGACCTGATTCGATCGAAGTTTGAAAGAAACCAACAAACGTTTTATTGCACTACGGTTTGCTTTAAAAACCGACTGGCAATAAGAGTCCAACACATTTTGGGGTAGGTCAAAATATGGCGCTGAGAATCAGAACGCAAAATTTGGACGTAAATGGATAAGGTATGTCTGCGTGTCCCTTTCCTATCACGCACATTAAACGTGTCTCTCAGTGGATGTACTTCGGTTGACACCATTCTATATGTCAGAATAATATCAATTCGCAGAAAACGTTTGTTAAAGTCATGCAGACCAAGCGTTCAATTGTTTCGGTGTACCGAACATTGCGGAGACCAATCACTACCTTTGTAGCTCTGAGATAGATTCTATCATAGAGAGCAAAAAAGTTTATCAACCAAGAAACCCAGACATCTACCTCATACTCCATAGTGGGGCCAAGAAAGACGTCCATTATCTTTAGTAACGTTACCAGCGAGAACCTTCCAAATATTCTTGGAAAGATACCAAACAATTTGTTAACCTGTTGTTATTCATTCTGGGAGTACACCGCGTTTTTTTTTTAGATTTTCGTCAAACCAATGCCAAGTTTCCAGTTCTCTATCGATATGTCCGACGAAAACTCTTGCCAAAGTGTCGCATCTTACTTTTCTGTATATTGAATGTCTCATCATTCATGCCCGCCCAAATTTACTCGTTGTCCATATCCATTCGCAGTTTCCCATACTCATTTGCAGAACTGATTTGCGTCCAAATTTGAATATCATCAGTGAACAGGACATTGTTTTAGGGGATAATCTTTCATGTATATTATGAAGAGGAGTGGTCCTAGCATTGATCCTTTTTGGACAACGCTTGTGGTTTTGAACATTTGGGATAACACTCCGTTTAGTTGTACTCGAGCGTAGCGATCGTAAAGTTACTTGCCAACTTCGAAAAGAGTGGTTCATAAAGAATTTTCGATGTGTCATTGCGTTGGATTTTGAAGTTTAACTATGTTAGAAATTTTGAATATAGTGCATGACAATCCCACGATTACACGGCGAAGCACTTTTTGGAAAATAACGGTGTTATAATTGTGCTGGGATCCCATTGTGTTTTCATGCTGTCCTGTCCTTTTTCTTGTTATTTAACTCGACTTGACGGCAACAATTTGATCAACAATGATTTTAAAATGAAGTTTTTGCACTTGGTCGGTGGCTGAATGAATACGGGGTAACTAAAGTAGTATCATCATACAATATCCCGTTTGATTTAATGAACAATTTTGATAAGTAAACATGCATTTCAGATCCAAATGGAGCGAACAAAAAGGACGAGATCGTAGAACAACAACAGCCGGCCAATAAACCAAAAACAAAATTGGTCGGCCCACAGCGTTCAAATAAAATGGGGTAAAGATCCCGGTTGCCAAATCGTATTCGAAAGAAACTAAAAAATGTGAAAAACCAAATGAATAAAATAGGAAATGATCTGGATTGGTTTAAGAGAATCACGAGTGATTTTATCATTGACATCAAAGGTCGACTGGCACGACTTACCGATTGGCTCCAACAATGAAATTGCAATTTGCATAAAAACATGACATGTTTTATATTCATCCACAAATGCGGAATATTTTATTGTTAATTTCATTGAAAAAATAATAAATAATTTTTTTTAGGGATTCGTTTAGCCTCTAGCGACAATGTTTTATCAGATCAAGTTTGATAGGCAGAACATGGAAAGTGATTCAATAGCTCTCTATCCACTACTTCTAATTATCTTTCACTGAAAACCCTAATGAAATCCGAAGAATCTGCGTTCATGTAGATACAGAGCCTATCAATTGACCAATTTTTTATGGCAATGTTGCTCAGAGGGCATGAGTAAAGTGTGAGAAATGTGACAATATGAAACGTTTATGAGAAAAGGTTCATTAAATATCAACCCAGTTTTACTTTGAATAATTATTCATTCACTGAATCTCATATCGTATAGGTTGCTGCATTACTGAATCGCTGAGTGCATGTTAACTAGCTATCTTTTTTCTACTCTCATTGGTATACGGTAACGTCTTTGCGGTCTACAAGGTAGCATGTGTTTAAAAGCTAATCAGCTAAAGCTAATTCGCCTTTTTCTGATTCTATCATACTATGAAACGAAAGCATCACTTGTTTGAACTCATGCAATTCTATCGATATTTTCAGCGCTTCATTCACTATATAACTCATTCATTCCACTTGAATACACTGTGCAGATAAATCATTCATACGTTAGGTGTGAGAGTCTTACTATTATTGGGTGTAACATAGTTTTTCAACACTGTTTTAAGAGTCACTGCATCCATTATTACTATCCCCGTCTGATGAACGTTTACAGGCAGAAATGTGTTATGGATTAACATGGAAGCAGCCATACAAAATAACTGTTCATTTTTTATTGTTTTATTCAGTTGAAATCAGATAAAATGTGTGGATTAATCATCCGAATGTTAGATGTACCCATGCATTTATCAATGGCTTCTAAATCTAAATTTTTATCTACCGCTATATCACTGTGTCACGGCTCGCTAATAATACCACCCGATATTAAAAACAGTGAATAACCGGTTGTTTGTTCGTGTGTACGTATAGTAAATGTGAGCACTCTCAAAGTTTTTTTCTCCTAACAATTATGTTGAGGTAATGGAATGATTAAAATAGATTGCCAAACTTGTCTGTCCGTTGTTTATACAGATACAACCACCACAAGATCACCTCATGATACCACCTAGCATCCACACGATCAAAGTACTTTGGCTTATTTGCATATACGTTTTTCAGCATTCAGCGTTCAGTTCGATAATTTTGTGGTTTTCAACAATTTTGTCTGATTTACTGAAATCACATATGAAATTATATTTCCGTGTCTATCTTACATCTGCCAAATTTCCGGTTTGAAGAAAAACGTGACCTAGAGGCTCACATTCCTCTTCCTATTGTTATTGTGTTCCTTCATAAGTTTGATTCAGTTGTATGTGGTCTGAGTAAGAAATTTAGCAAATGTACCTCGCTCGTATTGAGAAACAATACACATACAAGTTCATTGTTTTTACTCTCATTAATGTATCCCCGATATAATGTGAGTAAGATGAGAGCATAACAATTTAAAAATATCACATTTTTTCAAATGAAATTATTGCGAAGAATGTCGGTTTAATTAAGGGTGCCTAATACAGGTCAACATATCAATTGATATCGCATTTAATTCAAGATAACATATCTCTGGAAAAATAATTCAAAATCACAAATATCCTTCAAGGTTTATCCATTAATTCAAATTTTGCAAAATGTCGTTTTGATCGTAAGTTTCCACTTAGGAACACCGAAAAAGAGAAAATGTTCATTTATGAGCTTACTATTTCTTCTTTAAAAACCCGTTTTGGGGAATCAACAGACCACGGCATTTATATCGTGAGATTGTGATGTTACACGAACTGAAGTCAATGCCCAAGTATTGAACTAGTAGTGAATGATATGAATCCGACTAATTTCGATGCCTGAAATTAGGTTAACCCTGTCTTTAGTTTCCACTGAAACAATATTTTTCAATTAATTTGGTTGCTTGTTGTCACCTTCATGCGATATCAACCATGGTTGCACATCAAAGGCGTATGATAGTTTTGTGTTTCGTGTTGTTTCAAATGAAAACAATTAGTCCGGATAAACAGTAACGATATCTTCCACGGCACTGCTAATAATTGGCGACAGCTGCGCACTTAAGGGGTACATGCGTTTAGCAGCCGAGAGAAGTAGCTGATCTTCCCCAGCTGGCAGCTAACGCTTTAAACGATGCATTCAAAGTAAACGATGAGGAACAAATTATTTCAAACTCGAACGCAAATATCAAAGCCTCCAGATGTATTTATACCGCAAATGAGGTATTTTCAATTGTTAACTTGCTTATTTCAACTCACCATGGGATAGGTCTTTTGAAATATGATACCAACATGGCGTTAGTTTCACACCTTATGCGATATTATTCAATCTTATGTTACGTAAAACGACAAAGCTTACTGACCAGATAGCTTATTTATATGCAAATCTATAAATCGCCCCGAATAACTCGGAATTGTATTCAAAGTTTGTCACTTCCATCTTGTTCGTTGTGTGAATACGTGTCAACCGGTTATACTCGAGCCCTAGTCCTGACGGTCTAATTTAACAAACCTTAAAGCATTGCACATCGTTCAAAATTACTTATGTTCTTCTTAGCATATATTCCAAACAGGTTGACGTATAAACATTTCTCGTCCGACTCTTTCTATACCCGGAATCTTGTCTCATTTCTAAAAGTTTTCATCGGTTAGTGAATGCGTATAAATCGAGCATCAACCAATTAATGTCGCGGGTGCATAACTTGACTATTGCTCAGTGTACATCTATTCTGATAT
>JACCGJ010012237.1:0-14842 GCA_013407085.1 Atriophallophorus winterbourni
AAGTCCGGTCTAGCAATTTGGGTAGCAACATGACGTGGATATACGTCAACCATTTACGTCACAAGTTCTCGTATTGATTGTCGGCGCCATTTTTTGCAGTATGTAATATATTTCTTTGGAATTCCCTACCCAACATGTGGTGAATCGCTATGACTGACGATATTTATAGCGAAATCGGAATTACATATGCCGATGAACATCATTCGTATGCTTCATATTTAATACACTCTACTCGACATATACTATAATTCTGGTCTACATTTTCATTCATAGTGTAATTCAGTGGTGTTGTAAAGTATTGACATTTTATTCATGAATCGTTGAATCCTTGACAATTTATATTTATATTTAATATCTCTGAATATCTCTTTAATTTATATTTAATGTCTATTTTACATCACGAAAGCTTCCGTTTCGCCAGAGCAGGCCGTAACAATTTAGTTACCATTGCATGAGTAGCCATTGGCATTTATGGTTGATTCACGGAGTAGTAGATAATATTTGTGACGTGGTTGGATCGAAATTTCAGCAGAAAATATCTTTCAAAATGCTTATGAGTGTTTTAATGTACTATTTGCAATAGTGCCATACTTTTGCTGTTCCTCCCGAATCGGACTGTTTAGTCATTCCAAATGCTGTAAAACATGAAATTCATGCGACTGTGATGTACATCCATGGTCGAAATCGACCGAAGAAGGCCAACAACAACATATTTTTGAAAAATACTTGCCTAAGCCTAACTGCTCACTATGCGTAATTACCAAGTGGGCGCCGAAAATGGGATAAACATAACTGCGACAAACGAACACGCAGGAAACTTTGAAGGCAATACGTTGTAGTGCTGACATTCACAGCACCTATAAACCATTTCTGGCTCATCGGATGGGACACTGAGATAAGGTTCATTGAGCGTTAAAATATGGGGAATGTTTTAAACATATGTATATACTTGAATGCAGGTGTTAAACTGATTGACACACCCATCTTTGGATCACCGATTCATACAGTGGATTTAATTTAGCCTATTAAATAAATGGAATTGACCATGAACGAAAAAGTTCATTTGAATGCATTTCCATCACCCACCCCACGACCGGCTTCTTGCTGTTTGCTCTCATCAGGTAGGGACAGTATGATCAGGATTCGCATGCGCTTGACCAAAATTTACGCAAGCTTTAAGAAATCAATCAAGACGGTTATTGCATCGGGAGAGCCAGGTGACCAATATGTTCCATTCAACGACAGCTTCTCCCAATCCTGAGGATAAGCTAGATGATGATGGAAGAAATCTCAATTATTCAATATCAACCAGTTTTGTCTTTAGCAAGCAAATGATCTGCGAATCAACAAGTAAATCGAAATATAGTTTTTGTTGCTCCAACTAGATTTTATCGCCCAGGACATATCTAAAAATGGCTAAACTCGTAGATGTTGCGATGTGTAAGCTGCCGAATATCGATTAGTGTAGATTTTATCCTTCAATTTCTAATACACTACGGGTAATTGATTATTTCCTGGCCGAAGTATATCTGTCACTTTTACTACCATTTTTTATAAAGAAAGTGCACCAATCAATGGATAGAACGTCTATAAATAGCTTCCGGTGGTTTGCCCGTAGCTGTCAGGAGTTATCGATCGCCATCGTAGCAGCTAATCGTTTCGTTCCCATGTCCGATCGATGATAATTGAAAGAAATAACGCGTGTTCAAATGTCATGCAGAGAGCTTTTTGCAGTAGGTATTGGGACTTGTAATTACGTAAAAAATTGAAGTAAACCTATGATTGTAAATAAAGAAACATATTGATAGAACATGGACCATTTATTTAACTGATTGATTGTGTTCAAACCATTTTACCTCTCAAAAATTAAACAGGTATTTAACCGATTATGAAGCGGCTTCATTGAAGAAGTCACGGACATGTTTATACAGTTTCTTGCAGCTAAATGACTTTGATACAACACCTAGTGCTGATTGTCCCTCGATTGCAATTCTCTTAGCTGTTTGGCAAGTATATTGCACCAAAGAACGGGCAAGGTCAAATTAACGTGCGAGAATTAAGCTAACTATTAACTGCATCTGCCAGAAAAAAATCAATTGAGCAAATGTAAAATTTGGCCTCAGATAGAGCAGTGACGCGGTAAAAGAGATGTATAACACGAAATGCTGTTGCTTGCTCTTAAAATTTGTCACATCTCAGTTCCGACCAAATTTTGCTGTAAACTGGGTGGCCAATAGTCGAAAACATAGTTTTTGCCAGTCTGGCAGCGAGTGCAATGATTAGTTGGTGTTTTTAAGTAGCACGGAAACCGGAGACTTGCACATATATTATCGGCTCTAGTTGCCTGGACCGGTAAGATCGGACTGAAGTGTTTTTGTATCAGGTTGTCAATCCGGCGGGTCCGTCACCTGAAATTGAATCATCACAGCAAATGGTAAAAGTATCACGGGAAATGGGGTCGTTGTTTGCGCTCAGTCGGCCGATTTTGACAAGGCATAAACATTAGGAGCGCACGAGGATACAACGCTCACCGCGTTTTAATTCACTTAATATTTTAATTGGGATAGAAAAACGCCTACGCAACATTTTCAGCGAAAAGCAGTACTCGGTGATCCACGATGATAAGCTGAAAGCAGTATCCACCTAGGCTTAAAGATTATTCAAAGTAATTCAAAGTTTCAATGGCCTAAAAAGCAATTACTTTACACTATACAGGGAATATAGTGAATGCATAGAAACAACAAAGATGTTTTGCCAGTACGGAAAGTCAGCTTATGTATTAAGGTGCGAGGTTGGATTTGATCAACATATACTTGTCAAGTTCAGACTTGAATATGTTACATATAAAACAACTCAGGCAGCAAAGAACAACCTTCGACAATTTGATATAAAGTGCGGAATGGTTAATTTGTAGCCACGAGATCTGCTACCATGTGCGTCTTGCCGATGAAACAGGTGTTCAAGTGGGTAATCCACTGTATTCAGAATGTTGAACAGCAGGAACAAGTCACCCCTGACATGACGGTACGAAAAGTCAAACCGGTTCAGAGTTGCAATCCTCAACTCGTACGGACTGTTGTATAGTCCGGTTACAAGTTTTGTAGCGCGGTGGTATACGCGTTGCAACAAGGTCATGTCCCTTTGTAACCATGGGAACCATGTTTGAACAGCGTACTCAATTGTTGGCCAGCTATAGGTTTTAATTATGCGTGGAAGTACGTGCTTTGTGAAACTATCAAAGATCATTCTGAACAGTACTAACAGATTTGGCAGGACATTTTGCATACCAAAGAACACTGTGGTGAAGTCTTCAAGTTAGTGCTAATCCATCACACATGTCTTTCTCTTTTCAATTTCCAAAAGTGTCACATGTTAAACCTTGGAAAATATGTGGTGTTCCGATATTTTCTTTGTACACAGCCTTTTGTGGACAATGGAACTGCAACTCCGTCGATGGCAAAATATCGCAGAAATTGTCACTCTTAATGAGAATTATCTGTTGTTTCTAAAAACAGACAATTCATTGCATTATAAATACGAACACAAAGGAGAATGCGAGATGATCTCATCCTCGCATAGAAAATACATACTACTGTTTCCCAGACCCTGGACTTATTATTCCACCTTGGAATTTCCAGCAATAGCTGTGGCCATGGCTGCAAGTTGGAAATATCACATTCAAAACGGAACTGCCGCAGGTATTTTTATTCTTTACGTGTGTGTTTTGTTTGGAATTCCCTACCTTCCGATTTGGTAAGCTCAAACAGTTTATCCATATTCAAATCGAAACTTGACGATTATATGAGAGCTAATCTGAATTTCGCCCCCAACTATTAAAAAACTATCATCGTCTCATTGATTTTGATTTTATTTTTACCATAAATCTTGAATCTTGAACCTCAGACCCACGAAGGAATGTGCCCTTCAAGCATGGTCGCCATGGCTTAAAAAAGATGTTGCGACTTTGCAAAGGATGTAACATCGAGCTGCCACACTTGTCGCCGGACTCAACCGCAAACCACACAATGTCGAATCAAAAAACTAAATTTATTCGATTATCCCCACTACAATGTTTATTTAATTTATGGGATATGCATAATACAAGAGCTCACACATTTACTCTAACTGTCCCTCGATCGCGACAAAACTGTAGACGACATTTTGACGTGAGATTTTGTTTTACTTGGAACAATCTACACGATTATGTTGTCAACTCAACAAATCAGAAAATATTCAAGAGAAATCTAGATGCCTTTTTGACACTTAACCTGTAAATCGAAGAAAACTATACATCTTAACCACATGCATCTGGATTTGTCATCCCACCAATCGGAAACAATTTCCGCCCTTGATATTTTTACCTGATACTTGAACTGCTCAGTAAGAAACCTAATCCCGTTTTTGCTTATTATATTATTCGTAGTTAAAATATATTTCTGTGGTTTTTGTAAAGCTATGCTTTTAAAACCAATAAAATTGATTTGTATTCCGTAACACATGAAAGTTACAGATAGTTTGTGAATTCGAAGCAATTACCGACGTTTAACATTTTATACATATCTATGTTAAATGCTAGTCAGTTTCGTAAGGACCACGTATGAAGTCGAGATTTTTTGTAGAATTTGGCAATCTTCTATGGTCGTCCAAACGTCACCCGCAAAAAGATGCTTATATTGCGTAGGAATTCAGGTATGTCGTTCGCGTACACGAGGAAGAGTATTGGCCCTAAGACTGAGCCTTGAGGTACGCCACTTGTAACTCCTACTTGGCTGGATAGTGCCCCATCATCTCTAGCCCTGATGACGCTACCAGTAGGCCAATAATCTGTTGACCACCCCGAGAAGCTCCAATTTTTGTAGCAATATGCAAGTAACAAGTATGGATAGTGTATCCATTATCTACGGCCCGAGTCCAGTTATCAATAGTTATGAGAAGATTGGTGAGGCAGGAGTGCTGTGTGATGGAAATAAGCTTATTTTGTTCCAAATGTTTGACAAGTTCATCAGCTACAAATCGTTCGAGATGTTTAGAGACCACTGGCAACAATGTGACTGATCTGTAGTTAGACACATCAGATCGGTTCCCGCCTTTGTATATCGTATTAATTAATCCTCTTTTAGAGTCAGTAGGAACCTTGCTACAAAGTGTCAGGTTGAAAGATCAGCGAGTGGTAAGAACACAGAATGGTCGCATTTTTTGTTATTTCATTGGAAACTGACGATTTTATTGTATTTAACTCGAGTAGCCACACCAGGACAATCTAGGGGTTCACAGCGATTTCGTATACTTTCCAGGTATCGTATATCTTTGACTGCTAATCTCACTCCCCTGTTTAATCTCAGATTAAACAACGAAAAATACCACTGCAATGGAAAGCATGGGTGATCACTACTATTTACAAAGTGGTAGCCGTTCAGATACAGCAAACTATAGACTGGTAACGCTACTTCCGGTAATATCTAAACTAATGGAGTGCATTATGACTGTAAGCATGCGAGAACATTTAGAAAATCAAAACATTTTGACTGCAGCACAACACGGCTTTCGAAGAAATCATTGCTGTTTATCTAACCTTCTTAATATATTCGAGGATTGGACCAAGGCACTAAACGAAGGTGATGCTGTACATGCGTGCTACATCAATATTTCCAAAACGTTCAATAGAGTCCACCATAACATTTTAATCAAAAGGCTCGAAGCTTATGGAATAACGGAAATGTTACTGAATTGGTTAAGAGAATACATTACTGAGAGAAACGTCCAAGTTCGCGTTGGCAACACCCTCTCGATAAGAATAGAGGTCACAAGTGGAGTTCCACAGGGCTCGGTGCTTGGACCTCTTCTGTTCTTGGTGTATATGGATGATGTGGTGAAGGATATTTGGTGAAATTTGATATTGTTTGCGGATGATATTAAAATATGGAAATGTATGTATGGTATTACAACGGAATCTTTGCACCTTATTTCGTTGGTGGCAAACAAATAGGTTGCCTTTTAGTCCTGCGAAATGTTAAATGCTGCGTCTTGGCGAATCTCTATGCCACACCTATCAGCTTGGCACTCAAGATCTGGCCTGGACTACTGCAGAAAAAGATCTCAGTATTTGGGTGCCGTTTAACCTCAAGCCCGAACAACATTGCCGAAATGTGTATAATAAATCATACCGTATTTTGGGTCTGCTTAAGAGGATATTCTGGAGTTTCCCGCCAGAAACCTTATCCCCCGGTTAATTAATACTTATGTACGTCTTGTTATGAAATATTCTATCCAAGTCTGGGCACCATGGCTGAGGAAGGATATCGAAATACTTGACAGGATTTATCATCGTGCGACAAAGTTGGTCTCCCGATACAATATCCAAGAGCGAATTTCAAAACTTGGCCTACATGAGTTTACCCTACGACGAATACGGTGTGACCTCCTGTTGGCATTCCAAATCTTGCATATTGAAAATCATCCACTCAAACATTTACCTGAGCCCAAATACCTTACTCGGACACGCAGACATTCAAAGGCTTTAAGCCTCCCACATTCTCGACTAGATATTCGTCGGAATTTTTTCTCGGTCTGAATTTGTTTCACGTGGAACATCTTACCAGAAAAAATCATATGCTCTGAATAAGTTGAGATTTTCACTTCAAAGCTTGATACGGTATGTGACTGTCCCTATTGATTCTTGAAGTTTTTACATACTTTAACAATGTATATCTCGTCACCCTGTGGTTTTTGTTGAACTTATTGATTTTTCTACCGAAACATTTCTGAGTTTTCAGTTCTCAGGCCTGAGACTTAACATAACACAAGCGCTCGTTTGAGTAAAACACTATGGATTAAAATTGAGGGAGTTCGTTTGCAGCTTCGAAAGCATTGGAGGTAGTTCCTTTCGTAGTAAATAAAGTGGAAACGCAATGCTTTACTCTGGCCTTCTTGTTCACGATCGGGTAGAGCAGCTTCGGGTTTCGTGCAATTTTATCAATCAGATTGATATGATACGCTTCTTTATCCTTCTTGACAATTTTAGTAAATTTTTTCCTCAACAAACGGTTTGATTTCCACGATTCAGGTGTTGCCTACAGTATGCGACTTCTCCACGCACAATTTCTCACCTGTATCCGTTTCTTTGTTCGATTACGGATCACGAATTTGAATCATTTTTTCTGTTTTTTTTTCGAAACATATTTAGACTGGAGTTCTATTTTTTCGTGGATTTTCTCAAGTATCGATGACCAGCATTGTTGTGCATCAGCGTTAATCTGTGCTCAGTCGGTGACTTCTTGAATCGCCACTGATAATTCAACCGTATCGATTTTTCACATCTATTTCTGAGCATCATTAGCTCTTTTCGCTTCAGATATATACTCGATAACAATAACTACATGATCACTCTTTCCAAGTGGTGCTTCATAGTGGATATTCTCGATGACATTTTCCTGGCTCATCAGAACAAGATCGAGTATGGACGGTGTGTTTGTGTCTCTCAAGCGAATGCTGCTTGAGATGTGGCTGAATAAAGGAATTCTATTGAACATTTTGTAGAATAAACGATCAAAAGAATTCACCGGCGGAATTTCACTTTTGAGTAAATTCGGGTGTTTAAAGTCCCCCATGATCAGGGCGTTGTTTTGATATCTGGAAATAATCAGCTGAGTTTTTTACAATTAAACTAGCATTGTATGCTTCGTCTGCTGACGGTGGTCGGTAAATCACACCAACAACACAGTTTTCACCTGTTGCTAATTCAAATGAACGCCATAGTATGTCTTTCATTATCAAATCGTTGTCCGTGATTTCTTTGAACGTGAAGTGTTAATCATATTAAATGCAACACCTCTTCCTCCACGGTCCATACGAGTACGATGAAAAAGAATCATGTTTGGAATGGAAATTTCCTCCTTAGATAATTGTTGATTGAACCAGGTTTCCGTAACGGTTATCAGAAGTAGTGCTGTTTCTTTCTGTTCCGTCAATATCGCCTTCCACACTATTTTTCTGACCTGTCATTATCCTATTGCTATTGAACAGAAAGAAACAACACCGCCCCCCAAAGCCAGCATGTGTGCAGATCTGATGAAGGATAAAAGGAACAGAAAGTCCGCGTGGAACGAAAGCCATGCTGGCTTTGGGGGGCGGTGTTGCTTCTTTCTGTTCCGTCAATATCGCCTTCCACACTGTTTTTCTGACCTGTCATTATCCTATTGCTTTACGGACCCTTTTGCTTATTTTGACCTTGATTTACTTGCCACAATTTGTCGTAATCTCGGTTGCGTGGGACGGTCGGACATTTGAACTTGATTTGATTTTGACTCGTGTACGTAACTTGGTACGTACACGATATTGTTTTAACATTGACCCGGATCTAACCCGGTTAACCCAATAATTGAGGTATGTTTTTCAGTCATTTTGATTGCCTCAATATAGTACCGCTTTTATTGACAAATCCTCGTTGGTTCTGAGATACCTGGGATTTTGCGCGTAACTCCATATTGGGGAATTTCTTTGATTCTCAATAAGAATCAATAAGTAGTGAATATTTTTGATGAAGCTCGATTAACTCAGGTAATTTATTTGTCAAGCATTGTGCGTTTTTTTACAACCATTTAATGTTTGATCTAGATAAGAGTGTTGGATGATGGGTATTTGAGCAGATAAGTTGAGTATGTGTCAAAGATGGCGAGGCTCGTGTTCGTTCGTTTGTGTAAAAACTTTATTGTTTGATCTGGATAACAGTGTTGGATGATGGATATTTGAGCAGATAAGTTAAGTACGTGTCAAAGATGGCGAAGCTCGTGTTAATGGGTAGATTACCTCGCCGAGTCCGATAGAGTTGCTCGACTTCCGTTTGTGGATCAGGATTTTCGGTATTTCTGTGCTCAGTACCGATAGGTTCGTTAGCTTCCAAGATAGCGGCGGTTTTCAGGTATTTACTGATAAGTTTGATTTCTCGTGAAAGTTTGCGTAGGTGCTGGTTTCAAATGTTAAGCACGGTATCCATCATAGTGGTGGTCAAAAATGTCAGTTTAAGGGGCCGTGGACCATTCCTTTCGTAAGTTGGTGCCTTTCGGATTCTGAAAGTATCGATAACCGCTGCAAGCTGGTTTGTTTAGCATCGCTAATAAATCTACACTGTTTTATATCGTGGTTGGATTTACACTTTGTATCTGAATCACTGGCACCTTCTGAGGCATTTAAGAGAATAAGGGTGCGCGTATTGCAATCATTTGTTTTCTTTTGGTTACCGTCCGGTGGCGATTTTACCCGTTCTGACCAGGACACATCAACAAATACACAAGATGTATTTTCTATGCCGTCCCGTAGCAAGTATGTCGATAGAAGTATATCTTCTAAACCCTTCTCATTCTGCACTACTACCTTGAGCAACCGCGGCTGATCTTGGTGTAGCGCTTTTGGAGGACGACTCAAGCGAATCAACGAAACCGGATGGATTGCTTTTAAATTCATTTGAGTGCATAGTTCCAACCATTCGGTCAAGTCATTCTGCTGTCTATTCGACAATAACGTCTCAGTTGCCTCTGGCACGTTGGTGCAGATAACGCTCAACGAAATTCCTTTCGAGACAACTTTGGTTAATGGGCATTCGATGTGAACGGATCGGCTTTAAACCGTTTTTATAATTGCTAAGGCAAGTCGACTGGCAGTCAATAAGGTAGATTGGGCAGAAATCTCCACAATCTGGCGCCCAATCTGATACGAGCGTAGATAGTCTTATTTACCTTATACCTAATAGTTAATTTTTTTTCTTTTCCTTGAAAAATCATTTAACCTTAACCCCATTAGTTATGTGCTCTTACGAATGCGGGACACAGTGTCAACTGACCTTGACAGTGTTCACTTGTATTGGATTGATGTGGATACACAATAGTAGGCAAATCGACCACTGATCCTGGTCATTCCCACGAGACTTGACACACCGTACACGTACTATATAATGTTTGGTGATAAGGTCAAATCAGTGGTGGTGGGTTGACTACTACTCAATCATGTTCCCTCTCCTGACTATCAACTTTGGTCTGACGAAGCTTCTGTGTCAGGAGTGAAGCGTTACCAAAAACTGCTCTAATCGATTGCACACAAATTTCTTTCCAAACAGATGGAGTTATTATCGTTCACAAGCCTAACACACTCATCAGTCGAAGTCTCATCACAAGTCACGTAGAGATGTAATTCGCGAAAAGTACATTTATCTGAAGCACAATCTGTTGTATAGACAGTGAAGGAACTATCGAATAATCACCAATAAAGATCGATCGTGAGTTCCAATTGTGATTTTCGCTCACTGTTGATATTCACTTACTCGCGCAATTTGTGATATTCATTCATTCGGTCAATACACCAGTTCTGTTAGTGTTGTGTTTTGTCGAACCCACGGCTGGGCCAATAGTTGCACATCACAGATATAACACAATCACTGCTTATCGGATTAAGCATTAGATGCAGAGGTCAAGTTGATTCGATGCCACACTCCAGGAGTATAATCTTCGCAGTCATAGCTTGATAAATCGATTTCCTTTCATGTGTTGGATCTCGTGACGCGGTCACGCATGTTTGTAACCTGAATTTAGCCGGCCGGTTGAGAGATGGGTGTTTGGTCGACTTGTCGATATAGTTGCGTTTGAAATCGTGATTTTGTCATTTAGCAAATAATCCACGATAACTTGTTAAAGATATAAGATAGAGCACAAAATTAGGTATCAAAATGCGTAGCTCGAAGCCATCTTTGCGATGATATCAAATACCGTAGGATAGTTAGCCGCGAAAAAATAGTTTGCGCGCGTGTGCAAACTGAGATATATGCGCCAAAACGATAACTTTGCTGTAGATGGGCTGACAAGATCCAAACGTTTAATTCCGTTAGCTGTAGTCCAAAGTAACACAGAATTCTTGGAATGGGATAAATACGAGAATATTCTGCGAAGATATGGCCAAAAGTGGCAGAACAACAAATATGAGACACGCATCTACAAGCGTGTGATGCTTCACATATTACCACTAAATAAAGTGGTCCACAGCAAGGACATTTAAACTCGTAAAGTAAATTTCAAGGGCTTTCAAATATTTTGTAAATGCCCTCGTTTTCTAGTGGGCCCTGTCCAAAGTTTGATATCCTGATTTCAACTCTCCATGAAGTTTTTTGTTGGCCTCTTTCGGTCGGTCGACCAATTATGTACATCACAATCGCGAGATTTTTTCATATTCCACAGCTTTTCTAATGACTAAACAGTTCGATTCGGGAGGAACGTTCTCTCCCGCAGCGCTCGCAACGATGGGCAGAACACGGTCGATCGGGGCCAGTTGCACGCCGGTGGCATCATCTGCGTTCACTAGCCAAGTGCTGTATCTGCTCCTTTCCAGATTGCAGATGACGCTTTACACAATACACAATTTTTATATCATCCGCAAACAGGTACATTTTGGATGATATGAGGAGGGGTGGAAATCGTTTGTGTATATTACAAAGAGGAGCGGGCCAAGCACGAATCCTTGTGGGACTCCGTTGGTGGTTTTGAACATTTGGGATAGCACTCCGTTTATTCTAACTCGTGCTTGGAGATCTGACAGGTAGTCGCAGAACCATGAGATGAGTGATTCACATATTCTAAAAACGTATCAAATTTTGAAGAAGCAAATGGTGATTAAAATGTCTAAATAACAAACTTGAATACAAGGACTTCTATCCAAATAATTTGTCCGGTCGTCTAACGCTATAAGAAGGTTCGTTAAACAAGAGAGATGATACCGAAATCCATGATGCGATGGCGAAAAAAATTACGCAATTCAAAGTGTGCGACCATTCTTTTTGACATTATACGTTCCATGACCTTACCAATAACAGGTAATAGAGTGACGGAATGATAATTTGCCGCGTCAGATCTGCAGCCGCCTTTGAAGATAGGTGCAATCCCGCCGGACTTCAAATCTTTTGGTACCACTCCCTCGTTGTTGGCCTCCGTCGGTCGATGTCGACCATGGATGTACATCACAATCGCAAGAATGTTCATGTTCTACAGCTTTTGGAATGACTAAACAGTCCGATTCGGGAGGAACAATCTTTCTCGCAGCGCTGGCAATGATAGTCAGAACTCGGTTGTATTGCATTAGTTGCACGCCGGGGGCGTGATCTGCGTTCAGCAGCTTGCAGACGATGCTTTACACAATGCCTCCCTTAATCCTCAACGGTCGAATGGGTCAATTTCGGTACACAAAATTTAAAGGTGTATGATAGGATAAATTAGCCAGATCACTTCCGTATGCCGGGAGTATCGGATTCGGCACACGTTCTGCTCTCGTTTGATAGGCGTTTGAGACGGCTGAGGCATGCGGCGAGCCAGTTTTCAACAAACTTCGGAAGTGAGGTGAGGCTTGTAAAATAATTCAGGCAGTTAAGGGTTAAGCAACGATTAGCTAAACAGGCTGGAAAGCGGTTCACAAAGCTGGCGATGACAGAACCAGAGGACATCCGGTGTGATGCCATTCGCACCTGGGGATTTTCCTACACTCAGTTTGAGCAATTGACTTGCGACAATCTCTGGATTTAATAAAATTTCGACTAATGTTTCGTGTTCTATGTCGCGTGAATATTCACAACGTTCCACTGAAACGTTTGGCAAGAATACCGCGAGAGCATTTGCGGTATCTAACGCGATCTTAGTGCGTTTTTCACTATTCTGGACGGCAAAATCATGGGTTGACTTTGTATAGTAACTTAGGGTTGCGTTCAATTTTTGACAGCGGCATTAATTGTTGAGCTTCTTTAATCTCGAGAATAACTGAAGTGACTTAGTTGCTTAATATACGGAAATGCTGCCAAGAAGTAGAACTATTGTTGGATTTATACTGCATCCACGCTGCTCGCTTCAGCGCTATCCAGTTTTTGTTCTGATGCGGACAACGAAACGAGGTTCATGTTCTGATCTTTTAGGAACGATCTGCTAGTACTTGTCAATACACAACTTCAGAAAATCCAGAAGTTCGTTCTAATGCGATTCGGCGCTTGTGTGGCCAGTCTGCCAATGCTGAATATGCATGAGTGTGTAACTCTGGGCCAATTTATCTACCCGGCGAACCACCCCATTCAGAGCAAGAGATTGATGAGTAACTCAAACATAGTCGAGCACAAACACTGAATGGTCACTAAGACCCAGCGGATCCTGGAATCCGATCGCTTCGACAGATTGTTCTTCCTATGTTAACACCAAATCAGAACTTGTTTTCCGAGAGCATTCGTTAATATGTTTGTATAACCTGACTGAATCTAATACCTCTCTGAATCGGTATTCGAGCGTTTGTGGGTAGTAATCGTCCTTAAAATAAAGGGTAGACAGGTTAAAATCACCCATAAAAATATTGCTGAGTGCTAGTCAAGTGCTGAAGCGCTTGGATACGATACCGTAGATGCCGGTGCGGGTTGACCAAACAAATCACGCTAACTTCACCAAACATCAGCGTTAAAGAACACCAAATTGTATCCATTAGCGTGAATTCTGTGTTGTCTATTGGATGGCGCTGTACTCGATTATAATAAAGAGCAACACCGCCACCACTCCTCTCTCGATCTTTTCTTATTAAATTCATATTTGGAATAGATAAATTGGGAAGAATACCATGTTTCTGAGCTGAGCTCATCAAATGCGGTAGAGCAGCATTATTACAACCGCTTCACCATTTGCTTCTTCAGTGCTGGCAGGAGGAGTGTGTCCCACAAGAGATGCGAGACACAAAGATCATCACACTATTCAAGAATAAAGGAGATAGAGGCGACTGCAACAATTACAGAGGAATCTCCCTTCTGAATGTTGTAGGCAGATTGTTTGCTAAAGTCTTACAGATCCGGCTGCAAGTTTTAGCTGATAGAATTTACTCCGAATCTCAATGTGGCTTTCGCAAGGGAAGATCGACCGTTGACATGATCTTCTCCCTAAGACAACTTCAAGAAAAGTGTCGGGAACAGCGTATGCCATTATACGCTGTTTTTAGTGATTTAACGAAGGCATTCGACTACGTCAGCAGGGAGGGTCTTTTCAAAATGCTTAATTTGATAGGCTGCCCACCAAGACTGCTAAAGCTCGTTATTTCGTTCCACTTAGGCATGAAGGGCTCAGTCCATTTTAACGGTTTCAGCTCAGAAGTCTTTGAAATTCGCCGAGGCGTCAAACAAGGGTGTGTTCTGGCTCCCACGCTGTTCGGCATTTTCTTTGCTCTACTTCTGAAGTACGCTTTCAGGACGAGAACAGAAGGTATTTACTTACACACGCGAAATGATGGCAAGCTTTTCAACCTAAACCGGTTGAGAGCACAAACCAAGGCACGAAATGTGCTAATCCGTGACCTGCTGTTTGCCGACGATGCAGCCTTTATTGCTCACTCCCAGGAGCACATTCAGTCTCTAATGGACTGTTTTTCGTCGGCATGCAAAGACTTTGGTCTAACAATCAGCATGAGCAAGACCAAAGTCCTTAGCCAAGGGACTGTATCGCCTCCCATCATAACTGTTGGAAACTGTCAGCTTGAATCAATACATCAGTTCACATACCTTGGTTCAACCATTGCGGATAACCTCTCGCTAGACACGGAGATTGATAAGCGGATTGGCAGAGCAGCTGTCATTCTGTCCCGTTTGAAATCTCGTGTTTGGGGTAACCGCATGCTGACTGTAAAAACGAAGATGATGGTGTACAGCGCGTGCGTACTAAATGCTTTACTGTACGACAGTGAAACCTGGACCACCCACGCAAGACACCAACGGAAGCTGAATGCTTTCCATCTACGAAGCATCCGTCGTATCTTGAACATATCGTGGATGGACAGAGTGACTAATGCTGAAGTG
>JACCGJ010012240.1:0-24818 GCA_013407085.1 Atriophallophorus winterbourni
AACATCGAATTAGAGCAACAACTACTGCTTGTACGTAACATCAATACAAACTGACCAAGTGTGCCTTGAAACATAAAACATAACCCAATTAGCTCCACGTTGCAAGTTGATAAGTTTATGTGATCAATATTCACAACCTATTGAAAATATAGCCAATCAACTTGGAAAAGCTTATAAAAGTTTACATAGCGAAGTAATGTAGCATTTAGTTTTGTTATTGTATCTGATGACCCATGTGTGGTGAAACCATCCGGTGATTAATCGTGATTCAAAGTAATACTATCTAGGATCGTATCCTATATCTCTTTCGATTTGCCGGCATGCCTTAATAAACACTGCTCAAATGAAATGATTGATGAAAAATACTAATGCACTATTTTTGCATGGGATCAATATTGAAATTTCTTACACAAAATACCTTTTATCTCTTACGTGCACCATATTTTTTATTACAAAATATGTAACAAATTTACTGATATTAATTATAGCGCTTGAACGATTCATTGAAGGTAAATATTTTTAATGAGAATAAGTAAACCGAAGAATAATATTTTAATAAGTACAACTGCTATATAAGAAAATTGTCGGAATGATTAAAACCTTGAATCCAAGCATACGTTTTTTCGAAAAATAATTACTGAAACGTTACAAATATCAGTATTCGAAGCGCGTGTGCGTATGAGTGAAATTTGTTTTGAATATCATGAAATCGTCATTGACCATTCAGACATTTTTTCAATCAATATGACTGAAAACTGATATTATTTTAACTATTCAGATCAGACATCATATTAAACACAAGGTTCATTTGATGCCAAAATGATAATAAACTAACATATATTCACGAGCTAATTTTTCATGAAGTTGTCAGTTTTTTATAAAAAAATTCCAGTACGAATACATCTGTCATTATTTTTTGTATTTATAAATTGTGTTGAAATTTTTTGAATATTGCATGGATGCTTCATTTTGTCAAAAACATTTTCTAAATAAGTATTGCTTTGCTTGGATACATAATAAATTAGCTTTGGAAGGAGGTGAGTTAAATGCTTTGACTCAAAAACATAACTAAATACATAACGTGATATATATTGTTGTGTTCACACCCACATTACTTACACACCACAACTGGTGTCCGATTGTTTGCCGTCAATTAGTGTGACACTGAGATTTGTTATTGTTTCAACATTCAGGGTCATATTTTCAGCGGACTGGGGAGATTGAGGTTGGAAATGAACACGTTGGTCATTACAGGTTAACAAATAGAAGCTAGGAAAAATCTGTTCTCTTATCAAAACAACAATTTTTACGTCAGTCCGGAGTTTCAAACTCATGATTGCGTCTCATCACTGTGGTAAGCCCGTCTGACGCTAATCGCGTTCATCAATCAAATCAAACAAGACACGACAAAGCCGATTAGTCAAGTGCGTCCAATACGCATAGGAACAAAACCAAACAATGGGCAATCTTAAATAGGCCAGTCAAGCATCCACAATACCGGTAAATAACACATCTATCCCGGTTGACACTTTCATCTGATTTGTTACTCGACTTCGTGACAATCGCACGATTCAAGCTCGCACCGCGCATGAATTGTTTAAGCGACCATAAGGAATTGTATATTGTTTGATAGCAGCTGACCTTTTGCTTTTCAACAAAATTCGAGTATCTTGTCGCTCCCATCGTAATGATGCAATACTTCCAAAACTCTTATTATCAAGGGTTCACGATTGTTTCCTTCTGACGTCTTGCCGCTTCTCGCTCTTGTGTTGTGTCAGAGGCTGACGCAATACACTGCAGTCGAAAGCTCGTAATTAACATCAATCTATGCACTTCCATAATTTAATGGAATACATTCGCTTATACTGGAATTACAGAGGTTGATATTATTTTTGACCGGTTATTAGTATCCAACATTTCAACGTCTTACCGAGATGGGGCAATTAAAAAATTTAAAATAGCTTAAAGTTGATCAAGCGAACTTATGCATTGAGAGGATAGTGGTTGAAACTGGCATATTTCTTGCCAGTAATTGATTTCAATATGGTTTAGGATAGTTTTAGTTGTTTTGCCGCGTTACAAATATTAACGTGTATTCATTAAGAACGACATAATGTTTTTCATAATGTGAACATCTTATAGATTGTCTCTGATTATTGAATGCTAACATCACTTTTAGAAGAATTCAGAAGGCATATTGGATTAAAATCCTGTTCAATACATGAGTAATGTGGTTAGATATCTGGCATGATTAAGCATTTGTGAGATTTGGATATAGATTTTATCCATGGCGATTTTTTATGGGAAGGAATCAGATGTTTAAGGTTGTATTGAGTAAAAGTGAACAGCTTCATTGACTTTTGAATGAAATGTGATTTTATCGTTTAAAGTATGCTTAAATTACACACTTGTAGAATACGGCTAAAAACAATAAACAAATAAATGCCTACAAATGTTTGAATTTAATTTAAGCGTTCCAAATATGCTTTATATAAAGTCATGTTTAATATGGTATCCTCAAATATAAGAAAACGGATGTTGAACTATAACTAATAAAAGTATTTTATTCAGGAAATGTCCTTGCTAATAAAGCTTCATGTGAGTTTTCGGAGTATTATTCACATTATACCTCCAATCACGATAGAGACATACTTTGAGTTGTTGATGAATCTTACCGCTCCTTTGAATTAAATTATCTGTTGTTGTTGTTTCGAATGTACCGGTTTTATTAACTTAAAGATTGACATAAGACGATTCAAGTTTCATTGTTGAAAAAGCAATTTGCATATACAATAACCACAGCTTCGAATTAATGATACAAATTCAATTTTTACATTGAACATACATGAATAATACAGTTGGTAATGAATCGGTAAAAGCAATTTGATGGAAACGTTGCCATTTTGACACAGAATCTTGGTCAGAACATGGAAGCCCATAAGAACAGAGATCGAGCTTAAATTACATTTACCTGACCAATCTTAGGCTGGCAAAGCACTACACACTCCATGTTGTGCTCTGCGATCTTTCTGATAAGTAGGCGCGATTAATATCAGTCTACGCATCACCACCACATACATGCTGTATAATCCCTTAATTATTTGATCTTGGCAGGTGTGAATGACATCTGCTGACAGATTATCGCGACTGCTTAATCGATGCGCCCACAAGTGGTCAGGCACATTAATGTTTATCTGACGCAGAACCGGACACCATATTGTGTGGTATAGAAGCACTATCCATGTTGTTGACAGCATTCTTACCCAGCTTTGTAATCACCACTGCCTTAGCGTTTAATCGTCCCATGTATGGTTTCACCCCTGGTTACTACAGTACATAGAGAATGAACATCAAAGTTAAGTCGGATTGTTTTGTCAATATGTGCAAGCAACTTCGGGATTGCTCTGCAATCAAGCGTTAAGTTTAAATTGAAATATCGCAAAATTTTTGAGCTCACAACATTGGCGAAGATTAGATTCAAATAAAATCACACCGACTAAAAGTACCGATGGCAATTATTTTGAGCGTGGAATTAACAAAGTATTACCGCGAACTCAGGATTCACGTAAAGGATAGAAAATAATAATTATTATTATTCTGTATTTGCGAAAATATTGTCTCTATTATACTGTGTTAAATGACTAAGCCTCAATCTTCTAATTCATTTAGCTTATAGCAAGTTTTGCAAAATCATGGACAAACTTATACGCACGGTAATGTGAAACACTAAGAAGCAAGATATATTTCGGGAGTACTGGAGTAGAGACTTGATCTTTGAAATACAAAAACGGGTTTAGATCATTAAATTGAAGTTTCCAGGTAGAACGTCTGAAACTTCCTGATGCAAAAACAATAAAAGTAGACGCATTTGTAAACAGCTATGTAATGTTATCTATTTGAGACAATCTTTTGAACCAAGGTTTTGTGTTTGAGTTTGCATGACTGATTAAAATCTAGTTCGTGCGATGTCTATCGTTGTGAAGTTTTGATTTGTATACAGCACATCCATTAACTAAATGTATTCAATTCGTAATGCACAAAATAAATCAAAGTAATAAATGAGGATTCTTTCGTTATTTTAGTGACAGCAAAGTGTGACAACTGTAAGTTGTTCATTTTGTTTTAGTTTAATTGCTTTTAGACTGGAATATTGAACTGTTTATTCACCAAATAAATCAAATTTGCAAATCTTGTTATAAGATCTTAATATTAAATTTCATGTCATTTTGCTCGTGTTTAATGTCAATACAGATCAATTTCAACGAATAATTTGAGAGACCTCGACCGTTTTAACAATTATAAACATTGTAGAATGTTTATGCGAATACAATAAAATGAATAGGACCACCACCGAATTTCTTGCTAACCGTAGATCGATTTACTTCGAACACAAATTTCCTATAGCCAATCTTGTATATCGAATTGTATTTCTTCATCTTTTTCAAATCAAATATATCAAAGTGCCAAATATTTGTTAAATTTTTATCAGATTTCATATATTTTTTATGAATAATAAAAATAGCTATGTTGTAATAAAGAAGTAGCATTTAGGAAAAATTACTGAACGATGGCGCTACAAATCACGACGTTAAATAAAGGAATCAGAGATGAATAGTGAATCGTCAATGAAAACATTATCTCTATATATACTTTTTTCTTTTCCTCACATCTCACAGTAACACTTTGAAATAGTCTCGTCATCAGATGAGAAACGTGAAGAGAAATATAATAATTCATTTGGAACATAAAATTTGTGGAGGACACCATAAAATAATTGTGTAATTGATTTTTTTCATTGTTTTTGTTTAGTTGCCCCGACGTTTTACACAATTTTATAACCTTTTACGTAGCCTAACGAAATACATACTTACTCGCCACTAGATATTTATTGGAAAACTAACAATGATATTAGGTTTTTAGTGTTCAATAAGATTCTATTGCAAAATGTGTAATCCTCTGCGTTTCACATATTTTGTCGAGAAAATAATAAGAAAAGAGTTCGACAACCAATTTCAACGTAAATAAATCCAAAATAAATTTCGTTTATTTCTTTTTGCTCTAAAGTCAAAAGCCCTAGGAAAGGAATGAGGTAATTTTCGATAATTTTAGGAATGTATCTGATTTTTTGTCGTACGCTTGCAACATGTTCGCCGTAAAACATTTGAGAGAAAAATTGCTGTAAATGTGGAACTTAAATGACCGCCATCATTTTTTTAAATTTAATTGTTTCCAAACTTGGAAATATCCTAATCACATTATTGAAGTACTCTCGATGGCAAATTTGGTTGAATAAAGCATTTTCCTACTATGATAGTTTAACTTCTATCTCGAACAAAATAACAAAATATGGTGATTGGCATTTCCTTCGAAATTTTGTTTTCACAGCCTTCATTTCAACAAGCGTTAATTTAACAATTCTTTGCCGTTTTTTTGCTTTAGAAATATTTAGACTTGTTTTTGCTAGCCTCAGCTAGTAAACGTATCGAAATGCAACATCGGAATTGCACTATGGTATCTCGGGACTTTTTTCGGTGATTAAACAACTCGATTGTTCGTACAGCGGAGATTATGCTCGTTTCTCTGCAGATTTTGCAGTTCTCACATAGACGACACTTATTTATTACTATAAGGAACTTTAACAGCAATCGTCAGAAAATATCTATCATTTTCCCGTCAATATATTATGTTTATTTCAAAGGGTTCCTGTATTCTCGCAACAAATATTTTTCTAGCCTCATAGTTGTTAGCACTTTATTTAAGCATATCTGCTTACCATTCATGTTAATTCGCGATCAAAACAACTTTGATCTCTAGAGCTTGATGAATCAATTTAAATTAATCTCGGAATAATGATCTAGAAATTTCCTCACCTATACTACTTTTACATATAGCTGGCATTTCTCTAGCTAACGTTGGCTTATATGTGAAATGTGATATAATGCGCTCGGTTTCCGCATGATATATAAGAGGCTACATTGCTGAGATTTTGATGCAACAATTAATTGCTGAGAATTACATTGAGAGATTAGTAAACAAGGCGTTAACGAAGTAAATGAAATATTAATTGGTTGAACGCAAAAAACCTACGTACAAGGTGGTTGGCTAACATCGCATTATAGTAGACCAAAATTTAGGAGAATAAACCCCACCCTTTCTTCTGAAGGCAGTGCACGGTGTTATTATGCCATGTAACACGTTTTAAATTAAACTAAAAACGAGCGACGCAAAAAGTGTATTAAGCAGTGAGGTACACAAATTTGCGAGATATAGATTTTTAAATTGCAATGAGCACATATGATGCTGTTTGCCATTCTTATCATTAATTATTAAATAATAATCAGAATAAATTTTTCATATATCGCATTATATGGTGCCTGGGCTTAAAATGTTTACAAAGACGACGGCTATCTCAGAATGAAGATGTAAACAAATAAACGAAATAAAATTGTTCGTTAATACAATGTTTTGTGCTTGCGCAAAAATATTCAGATATTAATTAAATTTTTTTGGAGTTCTATTGTATCAAAACCAACCTGAATTTTCCACATCGTGTATATCTTGATATTAGTCTAGCTTCAGCTACAGAGTGAGTTTTCCGTTTGGAATCAATCGCTTAAAATGATATTAGCTTTAGCGTGTGTTAGTACATTACACGTCGCGAGACTACTTTGTTCAATTTACACAGTCCCGCTTTTGATTTCCTGAAAAACATTAGTTGTAACGAGTTCATTAAAGTGTTTTTATGTGAGAATCGAACACTTAATAGGTGACAAATATAAATTTGCTCGATTTACCAGATGCAGTGTTAGACGTAGAAACCATTCAAGCAAACAGGCCGAAGGGAATGATGAATATACAAAACTTTGGTGTAGTATTTAACCACCAAAAATTGTACTGAAGATTCGAAAACAAGATAACTTGTTTTGCAGGAGCACTTCTTAGAAAATATTGTGTATGGGATTAATATTTTTGTCCAAAATTTGAACGTTTTCTGCATTTATTGAGAAATTCACAGGCTCCACTTTTTCGAGTCATAATTAATCTGGTTTACCTCTCAACGGTATAAAAAATAAAACAGTATTTAATAGAGATTAACGTTACTATCAATTATTTATTCCAGTTTTGGAACATCCGAAGTGTAAGTTCCCGTGCATCATTTGGAGACCCGACGAATTTTTACACTAGATAAATTCATTAGTTTGGGTTCAGCATACCTCCGAAATAATGAACAACTTCAAATCATTCTTTCAACAACTATGAAATGAAATCAATATGAAAGTGTAATAAAGAAATTAAGGCTTTTCCGTTGTCGGCGTAACGCTACCTTGAGATCTTTAGTAGAAATCTGAGACCAGATAACATAGCAAACGTCTTCGGCATAATTGAAGCTGAAACGTATTTCATTGAATGGTACACACATTTGTTGTGCGAAAAAATAAACTGTTTTGCAACATGTAGAAGAAGAAAAGCGACATCAATTCAATCGGTCTTTTGTAACACAAAAACCACTGAGCATTCGATAACGTGTATATCGGTAACCTAGTCCTTCTGTTTGCAAGACTGCTACTACAACATATTTATTCCTAATTATCCCAGAGGGTCTAATCTTATGTTTCACATCAAAATTTGCTTTATGAAATGGCGCATCCAAGTTAGGCCTGTAAGAACTGCACTACAAAACCCACAAAGTAATCTTCATATATTCAGTATTATTAGGCCTTTAACTTTCAGAAAGAAAAAACATATGATTAATATGTTGTTCACTGCCGAGATTGTGAGAAGAAATTTGAAAAATTCACCATTTATCAAACTGTGCATAAATGGTCGCTCATTCCGCATAAGACCTCATTCGTCATCCAGCAATTTTCGGTCGCTATGAAGATATATCTGTCGATAGTGGGACGAACAAACCGGAAATAATGATATTTTAACTAAAAAATTTTACTGAAGGAAAATGATATAGATAAGCGAATGTTTCTGACACAGTGCATCTACTTGATAAGGGTCACTAATGGAAACCTATTGTTGAGTTCTTATTAATTAATGATTTTCTCCAAGAATTTTCCCTAATGACATAAGTATTGTATCAACGTTAGACATTAAACAATATTGCACAACATCACAGGAAAAAGCATTTATGTATAATCCCTGGTTAAAATGACATGCGTGTTCGAATCCTTTAAACTCTAAATAGCAAATCGTATGTTTAAATAACTAGAATGAGGGGATTGAACTTTCTAGTTCAAGAGAAAGTCATGCAGTTTTATATAGAAATTTATATCGCCTGGGACGTTTCCGAAATAATTGATTAAATCGTAGGCCACAAAAACATGAATCAAGTGTCGGGTGTTTCGTTTTTAGTTGATTCACATGGATGATATTTTTTTGTAAACTTCAACATGCTGAGGAAAAACAATTTCTGATCGACCATAGGATATTTCCTTTAAATTTCTTAACGACTGTGTGGATGCCCTTCAACCAATCAATAACGTTTCATTTTCAGTGGTCCTATGGATTACAATTCGGATATTGAAGGATTTTAATGAGTAAAACACATCTCATAGTTAATAAAGGTAGCATCTTTTGTGTCGCATTCTCTTTTTGTCATGGGGGCATGAATAATGAAATGCTTGTTGTGTTTGCTTTAGACGACAACACATAATTAATATAAAGCATTAGACTAGAGCTGCAGTGTTGTATGTAAATGAGTGCAATATATGCATAAAACAAGTCAAGCAGAATAGTTACCGGTACCAATTTGTTGTCAATTTTATTGTATATATTAGCTATCAATCTCTTAATTATTTCGAAGAATTTGCTCAGATAAATCGTTGTAATGAATGAAAAAACAGATTCCACAAACTAACGCTAGCCAATGTCGGTTTTGTAAAATGAAAATAAACTGCATTATATTCAGTGAATGTCATGCATGTATGTGGATAGGGATTATACTGCCCCTATTTCGTGAGTGCAAACAGCGCAACACCGACCATGGTGTGTGATGGGAATGCAAGCAAATTGGATTTTGTTCATGGTTATCGATTTAGACCCTATTTACATGAGTGGTGCAGATTACGAGTCTTGGCAAAACTGTCTCGGAAGGTTCGGTGTAGGTAAACCCAATGAAAATGGGCAACGCCTTTTAGAATTGTACACACAGTTCAATCTTTGTGTCAGTAACACTTTCTTTCAAACAAAACAACAGCATAAAGTCTCTTGAAAGCATCCTCGCTCTAAGCATTGGCATCAGCTTGATCTTATTCTTGTTAAGCGTACTAATATAGGAAGTGTGCTCCTCACCAGATCATATCAAAACGCAGACTGCGACACTGATCATTCACTGGTCTGTGCAAAACTGAAGCTCCCCAACACGAGATTTCACCGCTCCAAATTGTCTGCTAAGCCTAGGATAGACGTCACTTGCATGTGCGAACCTAATCTAACTGCGAGATTCGCAAAAGAATTCACGGACGAGTTCAAGAAGACAACCTCGCTTGAATCTGCTTCATAAAACTGGGAATTGATAAAAAGCTGCATATGCCGAGTCGCACTTTCCACGTTCGGTCCGAAGAAAGCTCGAACGAGCGACTGGTTCGAAGCAAGCGCTTCTGAGATGACTGCTGTGCTGGATGAGAAACGCTCAGCATTCTTGAGGTTTAAAAGTATGTCAACAGATGAATACCTACGTCTTCTAAGAGCAGCTAGTAATAAGGTCCAACAGACTGCAATGCGTTGTGCAAACGACTATTGGACTGAAGTTAGCCTCAATATCCAAAAAGCTGCGGATACCGGCAATTTTCACGGTATGTATGATGGGATCAAGACAGCCATTGGCCCAAACATACTTAAAACGGCTGCCATTAAGTCTTTTTTTTTGTTAAGCCGATTGTCGACGAAAACTCAGCAGATGAAAAGATGGGTAGAGCACTTCTCCTTCCTCTCACTCTAGGGACAGTACGGTTCTTACCGCATGCACTTGAAAATGTCGAACGTTGCCGACCATTGAATATCTAGATACCCCTCCTACTCTTGATGAGCTCAATAAGGCAATCGTCCGCTCAGCGAATGGGAAGGCCCCTGGTGACGACGGAATTCCACCTGAGCTAAATCAAATGCGGTAGAGCAGCATTATTACAGCCTCTTCACCATTGTTCTTCAGTGCTGGCAGGAGGGGGGTGTCCCACAAGAGATGCGAGACACAAAGATCATCACGCTATTTAAGAATAAGGGTGACAGAGGCGACTGCAACAAATTACAGAGGAGGAATCTCCCTTCTGAATGTTGTAGGCAAATTGTTTGCTAAAGTCGTACAGATCCGGCTGCAAGTTTTAGCTGATAGAATTTACTCCGAATCTCAATGTGGCTTCCGCAAGGAAAGATCAACAGTTGACATGAGCTTCTCCCTGCGACAACTCCAAAAAAGTGTCGGGAACAGCGTATGCCATTATACGCTGTTTTTATTGATTTAACTAAGGCATTCGACTACGTCAGCAGGGAGGGTCTTTTCAAAATGCTCGATCTGATAGGCTGCCTCCCGAAACTGCTGAGACTCGTTATTTCGTTCCACTCAGACATGAAAGGCTCAGTCCATTTTAACGGTTGCAGTTCAGAAGCATTTGAAATTCGCCAAAGCGTCAAACAATGTTGTGTTCTTGCTCCCACGCTGTTCGGCATTTTCTTTGCTCTGCTCCTGAAGCACGCTTTTAGGACGAGAACAGAAGGCATTCACATACGCACGCGAAGTGATGGCAAGCTTTTCAACTTGAACCGGTTGAGAGCACAAACCAAAGTACGGGATGTGATAATCCGTGACCTGTCGTTTGCCGACGATGCAGCCTTTATTGCTCACTCCCAAGAGAACTTACAATCGCTAATGGACTGTTTTTCGTCGGCATGCAAAGACTTTGGTCTAACAATCAGCATCAGCAAGACCAAAGTCCTTGGTCAAGGGACTGTATCGCCACCAATCATCATTGTTGGAAACTGTCAGCTCGATCCAGTACACCATTTCACATATCTTGGTTCAACCATTGCGGATAACATCTCGCTAGACACGGAGATTGATAAGCGGATTGGCAGAGCAGCTGTCATTTTGTACCGATTGAACTCTCGTGTTTGAGGTAACCGCAAGCTGACTGTAAAGACAAAGATGATGGTATACAGCGCGTGCGTACTAAATGCTTTACTATACGGCAGTGAAACCTGGGCCACCCACGCAAGACACGAACGGAAGCTGAATGCTTTCCATCTACGAAGCATCCGTCGTATCTTGAACATATCGTGGATGGACAGAGTGACTAACGCTGAAGTGCTTTCAAAAGCTGGTCTACAGAGCATGTTCACCCTATTACGTCAGCGCCGCCTGCGGTGGCTTGGTCATGTCTATAGAATGGAAAATGGTCGTATTCCGAAAGATCTACTCTACGGTGAGTTGCAATTAGGAAGTCGACCATTGGGCAGACCGCACTTGCGGTACAAAGATGTTTGCAAAAGAGATATGAAAGCTCTTGACATTGACCCCGCAAGCTGGGAAGAACTTGCTCTTGACCGCTCACTTTGGAGGCATTGTTTAAAGCGTCGATTGCAAGCCGGGGAGGAGCAAATACAGCTCCTGGCTGCTGAACGCAGATCACGCCGCCGGCGTGCAACTGATGCAATACAACAGAGTTCTGACTATCGTTGCAAGCGCTGCGATAGAGATTGTTTCTCCCGAATCGGACTGTTTAGTCATTCAAAAAGCTGTAGAACACGAAAATTCATGCGATGTGATGTACATCTATGGTCGACATCGACCGACGGAGGCCAACAACAACAACAACATGAGTGGGGCTCATGTGATTGAACAGGTTGGTCGCACAATCATCCTCTAAAAGTGGCATAGGAACGCAACTTGTGTACCATTCCACTGTTTCAATCGCATTCGGAAGCTAATCATACTGTTCATACCTGATGAGTGCAAGCAGCATGTACGCGGTCGTGTTGTGTGTGTGAAGGAAATGCATACAACTGCGCTTTTGTTACATGGCGTGTTGAGTCATGTGATTGAACAGGTTGGCCCTACCAACCTTATCCAATAGTGGTTTACAATGAACTATTTTACTAATCTTCCACTGTTACAAGCGCATGCGGATTCGGATCCTACATTTCCTATTGTAGGAGTGCAAACAGCACAGACCGTCCGTTAGGTCTGTTTTATTAAAATTCATTCAAATGAACATTTTCGTTCAAGGTCTATTTTTTAACGATTTTCTACATGAGTTTAGGCTCATGCTGTTAAACAGGTTTATCGTAGGAACCTTATCCAACAGTGGCATACATGCTCAAATCGTTTGCAATTCTTCAACTTTTGCAAGTGAATGCAGTGCAAGCTTAGCCACAGTGCTGCGAAAGGAAATGAAGCTGCTCGTGAGAATTTACCACAGATCAAGTAAAATGGTTGGCGTAATCGGCATCAAATCATAAAATAATCGACACGTGCATCTCAATTTGGATACATTGCCTTGCAGATGGATTAGATTGGATCTTATCCTAAATTATAAAAGATTGAACTATTACTGTCAGTACGCGCTGACTATAAACAGCACAAAATCGGTCGGGATGTGTGTGTGGTGGTCTTAATGGGTGCTTCATGTATCTATGTGTCGCTGGTTTTCATTTTTAAAAAGTTAGAACCACGACAGTAAAAAGTATATTACATAATAGTTTCGGCCTGTTAATGATAGTTGTTAGACGATATGATGAGAAGCTATTCCATCTATAGCTCCCATAAAGTTGTATTCGCTTAAGCAAATTGTTCAATTGCATATTGTTGGACAGCTGGTAATATTTTGCAACTGCTGTTGTTTTTGGACAGGTTCGCACAATATGTGTTTTAAGTTTATTCTTCCAGGATACCAATTTATAGGGATATATCCTAGTGCAAATCCACGTACACATGCCTCGCGAACAACACGTATCTGATACCTCTCAGGTATCTAACGTTCACTTTAGTTTGAGGCGATTATGTCGGCTAAATGTATAATAGATACCTTACGAATTTATATGATAGTTTAGAAATATGTTGCAATCCTATTTGGATTATCAACTTTAGTTGTTTAATTGCAACGAAGTAGAACTGCATGATTAATTACAGAAGTTCAGGATATCTTCAACATCGATCCTTTTAGAATATAAATTTGCAGTGACCTGGATCATTCTGTATTGAAATGAAACTCATAGATCTATAAGGTTTCATTTGCGTTTTCCGATTCTTTTCCTCCCTAATTTACCAAAAATTTGTTCAACTTTTCAATTAACTTTGTAAATTTAATTTAGACTTGGATTTCAATTAATTCTTATGCGACGATTATCAGATGGACTTGTAACTATTTAATAATGGCATTTCGAATAAATGAAAACTGATGCCCGTTTCCTTTGGCGATTCAAGAATCTGATACGAAACAACCAGATCTATATCATATTGATTCAATATCAGTGGTGCTTTTTATTGTGGAATATTCAATGGACATGTCATTTTTTAACCAATCGTTTCTTTAGAAATTTGTAAACCTCGGTACATCCCGTGGTTAGTGCGATTTTGTTGCAGTGATTCCCAAAACTTTGGCACATTAAGGAGCATCTTTATAATGATTTCTTAACCGTGAATGTGAAAACTAAAAACAGATAAAAATATGTTTTCTTGGCGGTTTTTTTTATTTTTGACCTCGATTTTAAGAGTTGATATGTACTGGATATCTTATGCAGAGTTTATCAACTTATCGTTCATCCTGCTTCGTGGTATTTACAAATTATATTAGGATTGTAAACGCAGGTACTTCATTAAAGTGGTATTTCGATTGCGTACATGGGTGCAAATCACACTCGGTCAATAAAGTGACTGATGATTATATTGGCTGCGTGTTTGCTACGATAACCGTTGGTGAAATCGCTGTCATTGATGATTAGTGGAAACCTAAAAAATGATGTTCACTGGCAGAATTCATATCAAAAAGCCAGTAAATTTTTAGGTATCTTTTGAAAAATAGTTTTTGATATTCTCACAGGTAAGATAACCGAATATGTGCGTCTTAATTCACACTACGGTGGATTATACGGTAAAGGTCTGGGTTCATTTGCTGCGAAACTATAATAATCTGCCGGATACAATATATCAAATTGCAACAAAGTTAGTGATGAATATTTGCAATGTTCCCTACAAAGACAGATTGTGACATATCGGTTTATGTGACCTTACCCAAAGCAGGATACGACGCGATAATATTCTCACTTATAGAATTGTATCTGCCAAACAACATCTTGCTTTGAAGCACCGAACGTGCACTGCATCGCATAGGACCATTCATCAGTCAATATTGATTACGGATGCCTATTGTAATTTTCGTTTAGTGTAAGGACAGTTTGATATTCATTCATGCATTCGGTCAATACACGATTTCAAGTACAGTCGGTGTTCTCTCCTACACACGGCTTGGTCAGCGACACACACAGACATAACAAATTGGGACTGGGATGTGATTGAATGAAATCATGTGTTATATCCGACAAACGTAGGAAATTAAACTGAAATATTTGATCTTATTTTGTTGAAACTCACTTTAAATAGACAAGAACTATAAAAACCACGGTTGAAATAAACAGCACAAACATTCAGGAGGCACGAGCTCGAGTCTCCTGTAAACAAACGTTTGACTAAACGTGCAAAGTGGAATGGGTTTAACTAATTTCAATAGTCATTCGAAAATATCAAACGGTTTATTTTGCAGACTTTTTATTAGCACATTACGATCCAAGATTTCCAATAATCGCTGTCGTTGATGTATATCAAAATATAATTAAAGCAGATTTGTTACACGAGTTCAGAGATGGTCGTCAAAAGGCAGTTATGCATGTCTCCCGTTCGATATTACCCGTAGAAAACATTGCAGTCAAATGGAAAAAGAAGTTATTGCAATGGTGACCGCCACAATGATATTACATAAGATGATTCGTGAAAGAAAATTCACGATGTACACTAATGATAAACCATAATTGTCAATATTTGGCGCTCCGAAAGTTATGGCAGTCAATACTGTAAATGGACACCAACGTTTCGCCATATACCTTTCAGCATACAAAGTTGATTTGCTCTGAAAAGGTACTAAAAGTTGTGGATTGCGAACGCATTATCAAGGCACAACAAACATATCTCACAGTCACAAGTGATTGTCGCCGCTACCAATTCTAATAAAGAAATGCGTTCAATATATCAGATGTCAACAATTCAACGACTTATCACGGCAGAAGATGATCCACGGGAAACCAAAACGGATTTACAACCTGCATGGAATTATCAGCTATTGGCGGGGTTTTTGGCCATTTGAACGGTGGACGCCATTTGTGATCAATTTCGCTATCTTATGTTTGCGCTTTCTGTGATCGATGGCTGTTTAATGTTGCATGGTGTATGTACAAAATACGAAGATACAAAGGGAAAGTAGTTCACTACAGTTCGTGTTGTTTTCCCTAGACGCCTACAGTCCAATGTGTTGAATACGTGTCACAGGGGTCACACTAGAATCAACTGAATGAAAGCAATGGCTCGTTCATACGCTAATTGGCCATTTATGGATCGTGATATTGATGATACTGGACATTTTCACGGCATGTATGATGGGATGAAGTGAACCATTGGTCCGAACAAACGTACAACGGCTCCCATGTTTTCTGTATCTAGTAACAGAATTGTCGATAAAACGATATAGATTGAACGACGGGTAGAGCACTTTTCCTCTCTCTAATCTAGGGACAGTATGGTTTTATCGCATAAACTTGACAATGTTGAGCAGTTGTCTGTCATTGAAAATATAGATATTCCTTTGTAATGTAGGCATTAATGATTCAGAAATCATTATATAGATACTCCCTGATGTGTCAAGGTGTTGGAAATCACTGCAACAAAATATATTTAAACACGAATTGCACCGAGGTTTATATTTTTTAAAGAAACCATTGGTTAAAAAAGGTCATGTCCATTGAATAATCCACAATGAAAAGCACCACTGATATAGGTTTGGATACGGGCATCAGTTTTCATTTAATCTAAATGCCATTAATTAATAGTTACAAGTCCATCTGATAATCGTCGCATAAGAATTTATTGAAATCCAAGTCTAAATTGAATTTACACAGTTAATTGAAAAGTTGAATAAATGTTTGGTAAATTAAGGACGAAAAGAATCGCAAAACGCAAATGAAACCTTATAGATCTATGAGTTTCATTTCAATACAGAATGATCCAGGTCACTGCAAATTTATATTCTAAAAGAATCGATGTAGAAGATATCCTGACCTTCTCAAATTTAGCATGCAGTTCTACTTCGTTGCAATTAAACAACCAAAGTTGATAATCCAAATAGGATTGCAACATATTTCTAAAATATCATATAAATTCGTACGGTATCTATTATACATTCAGCCGACATAATCGCCTCAAACTAAAGTGAACGTTAGATACCTGAGAGGTATCAAATACGTATTGTTCGTGAGACATGTGTACGGGGATTCGCACTAGGATATATCCCTATAAATTTGTATCGTGGAAGAATAAGCTCGAAACACTTCTGGCGAGAACCTGTCCAATAACAATCGCATTTGAAAAATAATACCAGCTGTCCAAAAATGTGCAATAAACAATTTCGCTAAAGCCAACATTATTGGAGATACAGATTAAATTGCTTGTAACCAATTGTCTGACCACTGACATAAACAGACCGATACTATTTTATAATATGCTCGTGTATGGTTTCAAATAAATGACACACCGAGGCTGAACACTTCCTGAAATTAGCTTAACGCAGATTCTAACATTAAACAGTTCTACATTAGTATTGTGGTGCTCACATCCCCATCCCTTACACACCACTACCGGTTTCAGGCTGTTCGCCATCGTCAGGTGACAACCGCAAATTGTTTTTAATTCTTCCACTGTTTGTAGCGCATGCGAATACTGATCGTACTGTCCCTTATTAATAATTAAGGATAAAACCAGCTGAATAGTTATGCGTTTAAAACAGCTTTCACACACAGCTATTTTAAAAATTTCAGTTAAACTTCTTTACGGACAACATAAATCATTTCTTTCAAATTCCTTGGACGTTTGTTGACAGTGACTATTAAACGCTTGAGCTGCTTGGCATGCGTTTATGTGCAATGCAACTTTGAGCGATTTACTATTATGTTTGATAATATTTGTGCACCGTATATACTGATTCGTATATACCAAAGTAATTACATTTTTGTAATAAAATGAAAGCTGCAGAGGTTGACAAACGTATTTATGCATCAAATGATAACTTTCCGTCACAATCTTGTATAAAAAAATTTGTTAACAAAACATTTTTATTTGAAGGTATTATTCCAATTCTTACTCCGCGTTAAACTGTCGAACAGTATTTGGGTGGTCAAAAATGAACGAGAATGATTAATTCTTCGTATGATTTTATGACCGGCGAGAGTCGATACGAATATCTGAACAAAGGATGAATAATTTAAAGGAGGTCAACGTAGCTTTGGATGAATAGTAGTTAGCATATCGTATGACAATCATGCTAAACGTAATTTTTTGAGTGAAGCTTTGTGCTTAAAACCTTAACCGAGAATTGAAAGCATTGAAAGTTGTAGTGAAAGCTATGACTCAATGAAGATTCTCATAACAAAATTCCAAATTTTCTAACGATCAGATGCAACAAGACAGGATTTCTTGGTTAAAAATTACGTTAACCAACTGTAAAAACATAAGTTGGATTGGTTGTACATTTAAAAATGAGCTGGAAATCCGCTGAACATTAACTCGAGCTTGCCACTAAAGGCACATCACTTCACTTACGATATTTGCTTAAATAGTGAAACGACAACTGTTGCACCTGGTTGATATTCATCACGAAATCATTGGCATCGACCCAATGAGTGGTTCACAAATGTTTTGACTCTCATTCTGTAAAAAACTACTAGCCATATGCAACTATAGGTTGTCTGCAGGATCGCTGTTTTGAGTTCCGTTTTACCGCTCGCGTGGAATTCACGTGAAATTTTAGAAATAACTGACAGTACACCACTGATTTTCCACTAATTTTGCTTGTGTAATAGAATGGTATGTGGGGATCAAAATATATTAAGGCATACGTACATAATATTTAAAACTTTCAGTTGGATACCGATGATATTTGGTTAAAGCACTCGACGAGGAATGAAGAATTAAAGTGTTTCAACCACATTTGAGTGCAAAGATAAATTGTACAACAATGACTAATGTAATTAAATTGTTTAAAAAAACGTTTTCATTTTGTATAGATATTGTTTGTTATAGACTGTGATTTCTGTAGGTCAACTATAAGTGTACCAACTACTGATCAAAACGTATTATCGTATACAATAATGTAGATTTGACAGCTAATGAATTGGGCTCATGTATAACTTTAATAATTTGAAAATACAATGTCTTCGTTGGCAGAGATATACATACATAAATATGGCTGTCATCATACTAGCAAAGAACGAGCTCTCAAATCTATGTATAGCATCCAAATTGCTGGCAACATTGTACGCACAATTTACCAGCAGTTTCAATATTAAACATTTTACAGCATTTGCCAAAGTCATACGAAGGCTTTTGCTTTTAGCCCGCGAGTTTTAAAGAACTTGCTCTTGAGCGCTCACGTTGGAGACATTGTGAAAAGCGTCGTCTGAAAACTGGGACTCATAATAATGAAGCTGTGTCAAACATGGAGAACACAAATTGTTAAACCTGTTAGACCTTTTGTCCTATTGTATTGTATTCGAAAAAATGAGAGTACGCTCATGTTGACAAAGATGTTGCTCACGAAGAAATGTATTCATTAAAAATCGTTCACAGTTTGCAGAGTGTGGCAGGGAACGTAAATCACTGACGTTTTAAGGAGAAAGGCACCAACAGTTATAGACCTAATGAAATTATCTCTAAAGCATGTGACTGTGCTATTAAAGTGGTTTCGATGATAAACATAACGTTCGGGTGTATTTAAATAACTGGAAAATACCCTCACCTCGAATCACATAAATGTCCGTAGTTTGCATCAAGAAATATAGAAACGTACCGTGCTTTTGATAATACAAATCTATGAGCATCGCACTAACAATGTAATAAATCATTAACTTTAGCTTAGATAGTATGCGATTTGCGTTAGCACATAAATACTTATATCTCCAAAACAAAACGTAATGAAGCTATAAGTAATAATTTGCACAAATCTACGCTATCCACCATTTGAGTGTTTTAAAAAAGGATTCCACAATTCTGAATGTTATAATTATTTAGTAGAAATAACAGAACACCGTATTCAATATGTTTATTCCGGTGAATAATTTCAAAGTGGATGATACATATTTATTGTAATGTCATTCATCATTAGGCAAGTCATGTCGCTGTTTTTTTGAAGCATGCCACTTGAGAGGTTTATTGCGTATTTTGTGTTTAATGACCACGTGTTCCTTGATAAAATGTTGAGAGGAGTCCTCGCTTCTCTACTGCTCCTAGAACACTATTATCCAAATAAGTCAGTCGAATTCTAATTAATACGACGAAGTTGATTGAACGGCAAAATATTTTGTTTCAAGTGAAAAAATGTTTAATATTAACAACAATTAACGTTGTTGGATTTTGAAGTGACTGAACAGAGACAAAAGTATTGCAATATGATTTACTAGTAAATGAGTAAGAGGTTTCGACCTAATAATATCTGACGCAACATATTCAAATTACAGTTTGGCATAATGTCTAAGATACTACCTATCAGATCGGTTGAATTTAATCAATAAATTTGTCAGTCTGAATGTGATTCATGATTCGATATATCGTGGCAAATTTATGATTGGCTGGTTAGATTTCAGGCAATATATTAGCAGACGCTTCAGTGTACAGCGAAATTTAGGTGCAAAGAACTACGTTGAAATGAAAGCTATTATTATCGTCGCGTTAACATTCATTGTTGTTTGCTCTGAAGGTGAGACCAATTATTTAGTAACATCTTTGAAAACATTTCATTGAAATTTTAACCACTTTACAATATGAACGATGTGTCTTTTAGGCAAAAGGAATAGTAAGTGAATTTAAACATTGGCATTTAATAATAACTCTTGAATTGATTTCATAATAAGCTGATCCTATAATCTGTTATTTTCAGGCACCCCAGCAGGTGGGTTCACCAATATATCGAAGCTAATTTTAAAACGATTTATTTACGAGGTTTGATATTTTTTTCACTCAGAGAAGGCAAGAAGTATGTTCACTAAACAATTGAAATTTGTATCAATATACCCAGACAATTTAAATTAAATTATTGAAGTAACATATAACTACTAAATGATTTAATAGATATGACGAGCTCACATGTAAAATATAATCTACCTATATGCAGAAATAATTTTGAAATAATTATATGGGAGCTTTGTGTGGTTTGTGCACAATATTATTATCAAAATAAATGTGACAATAATGATAATAATATTGCAAACAAAATGTCTGGGATATGCGAGTTTAACACTATATCAAACAATAATTTTTTTCTTTAGTTTCCTTCAAATACAAAAAACTAACATATTCAATTAATTTGTGAACAGAAAAAAACTAGGTTTTTTTACTATAACATCTGGTGCATAAATACGAGCAAAATGTTTAAAAAATTGAACGCGATATCCCAAAATTAAATAACTCGATAGACTACAAAGTGTTCTGTAAAAATGTTTCCACTGAACATTGCTCGTGATTAAAAAATAAAACCGAATAATAATCGTTCAAATTCAGTCATTTTATTCAAGAAATGTTTGTCCAAAAGCTCATTGTTGGAAAAATCCTCGTTGCTAAACCTCTTAAAATTACACTGAAACTAGGTTTTCTAGATCAGTATTATATTTTTTAATAATTTGAATTTAAATTTATTCTAATTTTTACACTCTGATTTTATTGATTGAGTACAAAAGAAGTCAGGTAGATGTTTATTTTAGTGCCACATGCGTGAGAGTGATGTTGTGAAAAGTCACCTCAATTTAGAGCGAGAGAATCTGTAAATATTAACTGCAAGCACTGAGATTTAATGGATATAAAGTGACTAATAAGTAAGATTACAAATGGTGTGAAACTTCGAATTTATTGTTTTAGTTTTTTTTGAATAAAATTTTCTTTTAACTTTGAAAGAAATATTATTAAACAATATTAACGTTCGGATAATTTGTTGTTGCCATTTGTTCTTTATACATGTTTCAATTATTTCTTTTGATCGAAATACCAGTCAATTAGAGCAATTACCTTTCTTAAAATTATTTCTGTAAAAAATAATTGCACGGTTGGCTTGCTGATGTCACTTATTAAATTAAATCAAACAAATATTCAATTTAAGGTTAAATGTATTATTACGTTTATTATGGCCAAATCGATTTCGTAATTGCTCCAAATTTCGAAATTTTTATTTTTGTCATGCGAAATAAACCATGATACACATGTTCTGAATAAATTCCATCTTTTTAAATGGCACCACCATAGAACATTTTTATTATATTTCAGAAATTTATAAATGTACCAAAGGTGATTATACATTCGTTCATCTTTCATATACATATGTTCATATTATGTAATGGCATAGTATTCAAGACACGAACGAACGCTGAATGATTTCTATTTGAGAAACATCCGCCTAATCTTGAGCATATCATCGGTTGACAGAGTGACTAATGTGGACTAATGTTTACCATACTAGGACATCACCGCCTGCCGTGGCTTGGCCACGTCTTCATTATTGAAAATGGTCGTATTCCCAAACACCTAGCCTGTGGTGAGTGGCAATCAGGACAGATCTAACTTGCGGTACAAAGACGTTCACATAAGTGATACGTAACCTATTGGCATTGACCTTACTAGTTGGGAAGAACTTGTCTTGATCGCTCACTTTGCGGTCCAATGTAATGTATCATGTCCAAGCAGATGAAGAGCAGATACAGCTCAGCGTGCAACTGAAAATGATGGGCGACATCGTCACTCTCGACTCGGACTGTTATGTCATTCTAAAATTTGCGGAGCATGAAACTATTATGCGCTTGTGATGTACATACTCATACAAAACAATAAACATATAAATATTCAACCGTTGTTCATGGCATCAGAGCTAACATAATGTTTAGTATAATTAAAAATTGAAAGAAACAGTTAATATACCGAATCATGTTTTTTTGTGCCAATCGTTGTTTTTCTATCCTTGGATTGCAATTAGTACGAAACCGGTGGAGCGTGTGTACTTGCGTGCAAATTCTCATGAATTAAAATATTCTCGTTAGTGCAATTTATTTATTTTTAAACACTTGCTTTGTTTTTACTGCATGTAGCCGTATGTATTGGTTAGTGTTGAAATGATTTGATCACCTTTATTCCCATTATATGAAATAAGAACAACATTCCAATTTTGCCATGATAAATTTTCAATGATTAGTATTAACGCAGAATCAAGAAACTCTGTTTTAAATTCAAGTTCAAAACATTCTCATTACAAATAACCAAGGATGATTCCAAAACGGTTTTTTCCTAACACTCATAAATATTTTTAAATATTTGCCAGTAAATATTACTTTGATTTTTTGTAAACTTATTTAACGTCATCCATGGATAATTTTGAAATAATATTACTCACAATCGTCAGTAGGTGATTTCAAAGCGATTTTCGTATTGACTTATTAATTATATTTGTTGTCTGAAATTTTGATTTAGTTTAATTTCTTCAAAAATTTTAAATAACTTTGGAGTCTAAACTATTTGTTATTAGCTGCAACACGCTACTTGACGAAAACACGAACTAAACTTTCTGAAACTTTTCTTTCGTTAAACTCATTTTACTAAATGCAAAGGAATTTGAGTGTAATGAAAATGAAATTTAAATTTCTTTGGCTCATAACATATTTGGATTTTTTCATTAATAATAGAAATTAATAAGAGAAGCCGTGAGTTGCTTAGTAATATGCTACACATATTTTTCATTTTTTAAATCTCAATTTAGGAGATAAATTTTTTTTGAATACACGTTGTTCCTTAAAAGTATGAGATAACCATGCATCACAATTTATTGTAGAAATAAGCAAAATAGAATTTTTGTCTCTCGAGGGCACTACGCCAGGAATTAGGACATTGCACACAAGAGATCACAGAATATCTTCATGATTAAAGGTTTATGAAATGATATCAGCATATTCGTGAGTCTTATGGCAAAACGTTACTAGCTATATGCTGTAATATATCTAGTCAGGCGCAAGCATTATATATAAATGAAATTTGGACAAACGGTACATCCATAATAACTCACATTGCCATATGGATCTGTTAGCAATATTTATTACGAAATTAGTGCATTACGATAAAAGCTTTAGCTCCTTTTTCATGTTGGATTCGCGAATACATCTTTTGTGATTCGATGCAGTATTTTTTGAAACGAATTAGAATTGTTTTATTCTAAACACAGCTTCTGAAAGTGCAAGTGAGTCTTATATAGTTCGAGGCGTACCTTGAAAAATACGTGTTATTTATGTATTACATTTTGGTTCGATAAATTTGATGCAAAGTTCTACTTAATATACTGATTGTAACTCTTGAGTAAAAAGCTGCAAGCAATGATAACATCAAATAAAATAATCTGGATCAAAATAAAACAAAACCTTGGTATGAAAATATCGTATTTTTGCATTACATTAGTACAAATTAGATGTTTGTTTGTGGGGTTCTCGAGTAATAACAGGCATTCCACAGTTTCAGTTATTTGCTGTCTTGAATACGTTAGTGAAATTTCAAGCATAATTATATCCCCGAAATTTCGATTTATATCTAATAAATTGTTGATTTTTCACGTATGTTTCACAGTATTCATATAGCATTGTACATATCATATTTTAAAATTTTTGTGAAAAACTTATTTTAGTCGCTAAGAAAGTAGCATCCAGTGAGTTGCAATTAATATTACTGTTTCACCCACTCTTTATAATTGAATACAGCATATAAATGCCTGTTTGTTACTAACGTTAATATTGAGTAACTCTTACTGATATGTAATGACCCAATAAGATGCTGGTCTCAGTGCTCTCTGAGATCTCTCTATATCCTCTCTCACGGAATTGTTGCTACAACACACAAAATATGCTTCCTTATCTGTCGTCTCAAAACCGTATATTTCATCCTTTTCAGACTTATCGTATTTCAACGATCTTTTTCTAGATTTATTTGATTGAGAGTATAAAATTGTTTTAAGTAAAATTGTCAGGTTTATTCGTAAGATATTTATATGAACTTTTTATTCTCCTACTTGATTAAAAGCCTCAAATTTATTGATTTTTATAATTGGGTTTATATTGCTACTTTTTTGTACAATCAATCGTGTCTTAATAAAGGAATTCCTAGCCTGTATGATGAATATATCCGGACTGATTCCCGGATAGAATAAGAAAAATACATGTTTCTGACTACTCATCAGTGTCACGTTCATGGAAATATTCGCAGATTTGATCACCGTGGTCAGTAATGGAAACACATGACTCGAGTTTTTCTCTCATTTGAGCTTATCAGCAGTCGACATCCTTCTGTTCAAGTAGGACTTGTACCTCGACCATTACAATTCTAGATCCAGGAATTTCGATCGGGAATTCCGTCTAATCTTTATATATATAATTACGATATATATATAATATATCTATATATAGATAATATATAGATATATATATATATATATCTATATATATTCACACCAACGTGAATCCAACCATTGCTATTATGAATGAAA
>JACCGJ010012242.1:0-13639 GCA_013407085.1 Atriophallophorus winterbourni
ATTGGCCAACGGTAGTGAGCTGCATGCTGGAGTCTCACTACCATTTCTATTTTCTATCTCATATCTGTCTAGTTCTGGGCAACCTGACAGTAACTCAGCCCACGTGCAGTCTCTGACTGTGCGGCACTTTACCAGGATCTGGCTTGTGCTTTCACATCACACACATCATATCCCTCAGAACATGCGAAGGGGAGTAACACACACGAATTATTTATGAGCAAATCAACTAACACAACACTGTCTGTAGTCGTAGTCAAACCGATTTTTTTTAATTCAATTCACTTCCAAATGCAAAGAAATTTGAGTGCAATCGGTTAGCGTAGTTTTGGGGTAACGTTTCACTTCTGACATAGAAGCTTCGTCAGACCAAGGGTGATAGTCAACCCCCACCACTGATTTGACCTTACCGCTAAACAGCCTATAGTACGCCTGCGCTGTGTCACGTCTCGTGGGAATGACCAGGATCAGTGGTCGATTTTCCTACTAGTGTATCCACATCAATCTAATACAAGTGACACGCTCAAGGTCAGTTGATACAGCGGCCCACATGCGTAAAAGTACATCACTTACGGTCCTAGGCTCTTTTTGAAGAAAATAAAAAAATCTAATTAACTAGTAGGTATAAGATGAATAACAACTATTTACGTTCGCAACAGTGCTGAGCGCCAGATTGTGAAGATTTCTGCCCCAACCACCTCCTGGACCACCAGTCGACCTGCCTTGGCAATTTAGACCGCCTCCGCGTGTACGCGTTCGCCATACGGTTTAATACCGCGTCTCAATATTTCCACATTGTCTAGATCGACGCTGTGGCCCGTATCTAAAACGTGCTCCGCCAAGGCGGAATCACAAATAAGGGATTGATATTCCCGCGCATTCCGGGGTTGTCTCCGGACACGCTTTCGGTGTTCCTCGATTCTAGTGTGAATTTCCCTGGAAGTCTGCCCCAGGGAAACGCCCGAACAATTCTTACAGTTGATTCGGTAGAATACTATACAGAAAACCACAGAATAATATGGAAACTACGAATAACATAACAACGAAAAACGGGATTCGGTTGCTTAACTGAGCAGTTTAGGAATCAGCTAGAAACCTCAAAGGGCAGATATGGTTTTCGTTGGTTCAGTGGAGTGATAAATGTAGATGCATTCAGTCATGATGTATAGTTATATTCGATTCGGTTAACCGACAAAAGTTTTTCAAGATTTCTTTTTGGGGAGTTCACAACATAATCTGGTAGATCGATTTGTCGCTAGTCTTATTAGCTGAGAGTTTAATTTAATAAGTCATTTTAACCTAAAACTAATATTAATTTTGATTTTACACATGTTTATGGCGTGATCTTAACGATAAGCACAATTTCTGAAAGTGTGCAACGTTTTATAGAAACATAAACCGTCACAATACATGCTTAAACTAGTTAGTTGTCAGATCACGTGCCCCAAAGTACGTGCGCTTATCCCCAGTTTTTTGTTAGCACGAAGCAGAGTAGGTGATATAATTTCCCACTCCAGACATGATGTTATAATGTCGAAGTTGTTTTCCCAACAATTTTGTTGCCCTTTTTACAACTGGGCATGTTGGGGATCGGGTTACGAACACTTCACGAAATGTGCAGTCGGGTGGAATACGAAATTGGACTCTTCGGTTCAATGTTGAAGGTCACGCCCATGTGTTCCCGCTGCCGTTGCGTTGTATTTAACACATGGAAATTACCAATTTTGAATGTATTGTGGTTTTCAGATTCATAGCACTTACATTCCACAACGGTTGTCAGGTCGTTTGCGGTTATCAATGAAACTTGAAACATTAGAAAAGTGGTGAATAAAGTTATTTTTTAATCAGATGGACACAGTCGAACTTTGGATGACGTATCTACACAGTGTATATAAATCAACCGATTTTCAGAGTGCTCACATTTCCCCACACTTAAACGTCACAACCGGTTTCTCTCTGTTTACGTGGATATTGCAAGTTTCGTTTAGTGAGCCTTGAAGCAGTGGTAAGACAATAAACGAAGTTATATTTGAATGCAAATGTTGAATTGGGTTCTTACGCCGAACAAGGATGTTCAGATGAAGAATCAGAAAGTGATTACTAGTGATGCGCTCAAGGCGCTCAGAAAGATCATTGTATTGTTTTACTCACATCTACAGCACTTTACTTCTTTTCATTGACTCATTCCAGTTACTTGTATAATCATTCAACAAACATATGAAAAAGCGTTTTACGTAAGGTGACAAATTAAGTCTTGGAGAATGATTACACATCTTGCATTGTGGTTTCAAATTGCTTAGCCTTGCTAATATTTTTTGGCTCAAAACTCCGTACATGACCGTTATCAGCGCATAAGCTTGCGTCTAATTTATTCAGAGTATATTCAACTTCAAGGGTGATATCATCTAGATATGTATTTCGGGTAAATCACTTTACTCAACTTTCCATCGTTTCAATCGCAAGCCAATTTCGAATATGAATACCGTGTATTTCTTCAACTTCAGCTAAAACAACACTGCTATATGGATCTGCTGGAGATCAGTGTCAGCCTACACACGGAAATACGTTGGGAACAAAAGGCACTCCGTTTCTGCACTTCCGTCTATCCGAGTCAGTTTTTGATAACTCAATCCGACTGCTCAGCTTCGGTGTGCAGTTTTGTCCTTCACTCGGTTTCCAGTCAAACTGGACATTGGCGATTTTCAGGCATCCAGAGACCCCGAGCACGTCGACCCGAATATTCCTGGTATGAATCGGAAGACGTTTGAGACAAATCTAGTGATATTTATTTTTTCAGAGCTAACAAATTTTAAATTTAGTGCCACACAGTTCTATTATACCCATCACCATTTTAAGTTATTTTAACCAAACTTGATGGATTGTATATCTGTCATGAAAGGATGTTATGTAGAGCAGCCGTTGCGATCTAACAATTGGCGCATTGTTCATAGTCCACAAGTGAAGAAAAATTGAACCAATCCGGAATGAAAGGCCAAGAGTAAGTCCAAAGTCCAATTTTTGAACATGATTTAGTTTAACACTTTGACTGCGTCGTGCTCCATATGTAGTAAACGCAATGATGTCCCAAACTGCGACGTGCACCATATATGGTACACGCATTATCGTGACGCTATATGGCTCACGATTCCCCCAAAGATAGCCGTTTCTGTTACACGCAACGTGTACCAATTGAGGCTCACTGTTTTCATGTCAGAATCTTGAAGAACTCACTCGTAGAAAGCGGCGCACAACCTCCCACCTCACTGTCTTCTCTGACACTGAAGTTAGTTAGGTTTCAACACGTCGAACCACGGGAATACAGGCTATTTTGGCAGTCGCAGTTGAGGGGTTAAAGGACCAACCAATGCGATTACAGATTTAGCCCGGAAAACAAGAGGATTGTAAACGTGGAGAATGCGGGTCATTTATGTCATCATGTTCGAACACGACTCGCCTATGATTAGAATGTATTTCATGAATGTACCGAAAAAATAGGTTCGTTAACGAACGTGAACACGACTGACTCATGATTAGAATGTAGGTCAGTGATGTAGCGAAAACAAGTGGAGTTCGTTTAAATGTGTTGAACACAGCACACTAAAGATTACAATGTAACGAGGCAAGTGAAATGTCTCTGTCAAGGTTCAGTGTGCCTCACCGTCCAATAACTGCTGGCGTTCTTGATCTGCTTCGCTTGTGAGGTTGTCACATGAACAGTTTTCGTGATATTACGCTGAAACCCGAATTCTTTCAAGTTTGTCGTCGGTCCTCTCGGTGCATACTGCTGCTGTATTGAGCCGTGGGGTGATGTTCTGCATATCATCCAAGAATTGTTTTTAAGCACTCGGTGCCGATGCAACTTACGCCTCTCAAATCGCACTTGTACGAAAAATCCTAGTTTAGCGGCCCATCTACGAAACTCTATGGCCTGACGAGGAGCCACAAAACAATGTTTTACAATGTTAGCTTTTGATTTCTTTTCCCATTTGAAACACTGTAGTATTTCTACTCCACACTTACAGAATCATGGAGTTCTCCAGTTGGAGTTTGTCCGTGAATCAACAAAAACGGAAGAAGTGCTCGCCAAGGTGAACCTTGCAGATGGGTACTTCCACCAAGTGCAATTATTCAGTTGGTCAAAAGGGACAATCTTCAGAATCGATCAACAGTTTTCCTCCAACATCGTAACCGATGGTACGTTTCATTTCTATCTACTTCGGAGTATATAAAGAACACATACTTACCCCTTTGGGGTCTAACAAGATCGCCACAGAAGATCTTCTCACTCGGGTAATTTAACGATTAGAGATTGAATTTGTATAAATAAAAGATAGCCTCATTTTTAAAAATGTATATTCATAAATTAAACAGAAAATCTCGTAGTAAGAAGTGTGCATGAATGACCACACAAAGTAGATTCAAAATGTTCACATGGTTAATCTTGAAACAAGACTTATTCACACTTTAAAGTCGCTAGATACAACGGCATGAATCTTTTAAACAGGATAAAGCGGTAACGTCATGTTACCGAGACTCAGATAGTGCTCTCGGCAGTTAAAATTAGATCCTGCCGACACATTGCAACTGCTGCTGATCGACCAAGTCCTGCTTATTGCTGTGTGAGTACATTGAAAGAGAGATGTTTCCTCTAAATTGGACTGATTACTCATGTGACAAGCTGTGGAGCATGAAGTTGACATGCGCGTATGATATAAAACCGTCGTCGACATCGTCCGAAGGATGTCGGCAGATCGATGTCAGTTGCATGATGACTGCGGGATCTACATTTAGCAACCGAGAGTAATCTGTGTTCAGCCCCTGCTTGGAGATGAAACTTTACACAGTCCCCTCAAAGTCAGCGGTCAAAATATAAACGGCAGAAATCTTGTAATTTTTCTTAATATTTCTTTCGAACAAACATGAATTATCATGAATGTCTTGGATTTCCAAAACTAATTTAGTACATTGTAAAACTGTTTTCCGGTTTGCAGCATTTAGTCAGGGCGGACTGGATTATGACGAATCGAGATATCTGGACATTTTCATCGGAGATCCTTGGAGGGAGACAGAGAACCTCTTGATTTCAGGATATATATCAGGTATACCTTTTAGTTTGTACTAAGCATTCGAGCATTGTAAACACAAGAATTATATATGCTGATACTTATATATACTATATCTTTTATTCTTTTATACCGCTTTCATGGACGTACGAGCTCCACTTGCTCGTATCATGCTGGTTTTGAGGTACCAGTCAGCCGCATTCGCCTTTTCTCCTGTCAGTAGAAGCAGTTCCGCCGGGTCACACAGGACCACGCGTGCAGGCTAGGAGCTGGACTTGGTTGTCAGAAGCTATATGAGACGCGCGTCATTAGAGCATTTTCGGAATTGGGAGCTTATCACCAAAACCGCCCCGTCCTTGACAACCTTGAACCATACAGGAATAGAGAATATTCAATGTAGCCAACAGGCTACATGTGTGACGAGAGTAACACTATTGGAATAAATGAATATGGATGAATGGTTGATTGAGAAGACATACCCGTAATGTTTAATCACCGTACATTAGTTTCTAGAAATTTTTGACTAGTTTAACCGGGTCATATATTCTACCTGGCAGTATAATAAACTATAGCTTGTTATATGTGTTCCATGGTCGGGATTATGCAGGATTTGATAATCGTTTGTAAAGTTCAAATGAGCGCCACTTACGTAGAATACAAAAACCTTTGCTAACGATGTTTAGTTGAAACTTTTCAGTCAAATCAAATCAATCAGATGTATAATAACGAAGCTTATCAATTTAACACAGCTAATGATTTTGGCGATTTTAATGGTATCTTGCTCCCCACCAACTTTGAATGCATTGATAAACTGTCAATTACTAAAATTGAGGTCGATTTTTTCCATGTAGACTTAAGTACGTCACAAATCAACAGCCTATAAGAACTAGAACTGTTTAGTTACGCAAGAATAGCCAAGATCAATCGCCCTATATGCTCATCCAAGTCTGAAAACATGATAATCTACAGAAACTCAAAACGGCGAGTGTCGATTGAAGGTGTATCCCACATGTGCACGACTAAATGAACATACAAAATGTTGCAAAATTGGAAGAACTGTAAAAGTGTATGATCAGTTGTTGTGCAGCACTCGCATTTTATTCATCCCTCACTGTCTCAAAAAAATTATTGATAAATTGCAGCACTTGCCATTTAAACTGCTTCCATGCCTCGTTGACATGAGGTCTAATTTTAGACTTGCACATCTAGGTTTCACACATCAGCAAAGAGTACAGGTTCTGGAACATATTCCGTTGAACTGATTCCTGATCTGTGAATGATAAACCATCTATTTATGTGGCCATTTTGTCATCCAAAACATCATTCTAAACCTGATCTCGCCAGTTTATTTCAACTTTATTATTACGCTGTTAAAGGAAAATGGTGAACAAACAACTCGCAAATTCTTTGATAGGATACTTACCAGACCTCTTTGGAAATGGTTCGAACATACGTGAATCTTTGGATGTGAACTTTTGATTGGAATCATGCTAGCATCGTGTCAACAGCCTATATAATGAAGCTTTAATTTGACGTTGTGCAAAAATGCAAGCACAGATGAAACAAAAATATACAACTTTAGAATGCCCTGACTATATTTGGCACCAGAGTGTAGTTCTTGCCAAGCTGTGATGTGAAACTGTCTACGTGGTTTTCTGAGAATGTTTGGATTGTAAGGAGATTATCGGGGATCGGAAGGCGAACTCTTGCGGTAGCATAAAAACGTACTAAGGTGTATATTTTTTATTGGTAAATTTGACATTTGCAGTAATGTGTCAGTAGGAGAAGTACTCGTTACATAGAATAGTTGTAAATCGAATAGTGCCTGTTCTCCAATTCCTAAATGTTAAAACTTGAATACTATGTACAGTTTTAATATTTTATCGGTGCATACTGCCTCTCGGGTTTAATGGAAAAAATGACTTGGGTGGGAAGATAAGCAACACTGCTACTCTGTCTATCACAAAACAACACAGTAGTTGACACTACCCAAGACGATTTTCGGTAAGTTTTCAAAACATGTGATTCCCTGTATAACAAACACGTACGTGTGTACGATAATGGGATATGCAGTTCAAGCGTGGTCGCCATGCTTTAAAATGATGTTGCGACTTAGTAAAAAATTTGCCATCGAGCGAAAAAACGTTCCGCTGGACTCAGTCGGAAACCTCACATTTAGTAAATGAATATCCTAAATTTGTTCGATTATGCACGTCGTCGTCTCCGAGGGGATCTAATTTTGGCTTACACTATTTTCTCTACCGCAAATCAGTGTTTACATTTTTTTATTTAAAATACGGGGCTCGCATGAGACAATTGCTCACATATTGATTCTCACTCTCCCCAATTCACAACTCAACTGCCGACGACATTATTTGTCTCCCTAGTCTGTTTTACAAGCAACAACTTACCTGAGTACGCTGTGAACTCCAAAAATATAACTATTTTTCGTAGTTCCCATATTATTCTGTGGATTTCAGACCACTAAAATGGAAGCGGATTGAATTAAATAACACACTGAAAACTTGTATCAGGGTTGACAACAGCTATCTCTAAATTGAGGGCATGATCTAGTCTCGTTCGAACGAATAAGAATTCGAAAGCATTGGTCAGTTCTTTCGTAATCGATTCTGAATTGTTATGAAACCTCGAAAATCCCACATTAGATTATGATCGTCTCAGATGGAAAAAAACTATTTACGATGAGCTTTCTGGGAATGCATTGAACAGTAATGATCCACCGTTTGGGTTGATACTCAAACAAGGTCAATAAATGATACCATTTAGTTGCGTTTGGTTCGTTTTATTTTGTAATCTGGAGAGTGAACTAAATCAGTTTTTGGTTTGATCGACAAATGTGTGAGAATGTTGAGATTACATCTGATGGGCTTGCGTCAAGCGAAATGATACATATCGTTTGTTAAATGGTTAGTCATTGAATGATGCTCAAATAAAACAGCTGTAGACTTCAACGAACGTAGGATATCCATACAATACGATGCGTATTGAGCTTTAATCACACCCGACCTCGTTGAGTTTATAATTGCACATTTTCTTTATATTTATTGTTTTGTCCTTGCATTTTATCAGGTTTCCAGATCAATGGCTGGGATTTGTTGGACTATGCAGTTGGTTACTTTACACCTCAGTACATGCAAATCAACAAAGTTGGAGGTTTAAAACTGATGCGAGATTTCAAGCCAAATTTCCATACGGAGTAAGTCTCATGGACCGATTGCTCCAGGCCGAACTCAAGCCTTTATTTTTAACTCCAAGTTATCTTAGCGTGTCAAATGTTCGAATGATTGTGATACGGGAACCCGGGACTAGATTAAGCCAAATCTGCAACAAAACAAGTTTTGTAATCGAGCTATGTATCTGCTTCAACATGACCTTGCAACTGTATGATCAAGGTGAACATAATTTAACTATTAGAATCAAGCTAAATTTGCGCTGTTGGCTAACTGGACTTTATTGAAAAACCGAAGTACAGACAGTACTGAACGTTGTGTTTGAAATGGTTACCACCAAATCTTCATCGTGTAATGTTAAAGGGTGTCGAAGGATTGCAACGAAATCGATCAAGTCCAAATAAAGTTTCCCAGCTTTATCCTCAAACTCTGTACCTTTATTTACTGATTTCGTGACAACCGGTTACTTCAAGCTCTTGCACCGTGGGACTTCTGTGAATGGTCTTGACTAATTGCATAATGTTTGACAGCGGCTGATGTTATGATCCTGCCAAGATTCCAAATACGGTGTCATTCACACCATTCTCATGTCAAGTATCTGTGCGTCAACATTTCTGATAAACATACTCAACCACATCATCCTAATATTTCTACTCACAAAAGTTTGAATGCTTGCTTTCTACAAATTTCTTTATTGATCCCTTGGCAATAATCCTACAATGATCGCTCATTTTTTTATTCCTCTATATATTATCTCGAATTTTATATTGTTTCGTTGATATATTTCTAACATTTATTTTGAATCACTTACTAATAAGCAAACTTTCTATTGAAAGCATATAACGTGTGCGATTTTCTCTTTATGAAGACATTCTAGAAACTCTTTAAAACAGCACATTGGCATTATTGATCTATTCATCAATATTATCTCCAGTGTTTCTTTTTACCTACTGTACTACGATATCAGCAAATGTCAAGCATCATAAAAGTCTCGATGGAAGATCAACAGATCGTATTTGAAATATGAAAATTCACAGTTTATTTTAACAAGCATCGAAATTGTGGGAAATATTTTTTCAGAAAATTTAAGTGTTTCTTCTTTTCATTGAATAAAGTATAAAACCATCGCTGAGATCTTTTAGCTATTTTTTTAGATTATCAATCTTCAAGGTCAAACCCAACAAGTCCACTGCATCAAGTCGAACCTTGTCGATATATCACGAATCTAGGTCGTTCAAACAAATGAATGTTTGGTCTTTCGTGTCTAACACATCGCATTCTATGGACAATGCCTTCCGATCCACAAACGTTTTCTCACCAGAAATGAAACTGAACTATCAGATCAAATTTTGGCTTTCAGTCGCCTTCATCATTGCAGGATGCATTGTGATTGTGTCCTGCATTTACATCGCTATGAAATTCAACCTTTTCCGATGCGTCCTTGGTCAGTCCATTAGTCGAAATCGATTGAACAAAGAAACAGTCGAGTCCGAAAATACTGCACATGCTCAGTTTTATAAAGAAATTGAAGAGGAAGAGGCCGCGATTAGGAAAAACATTTATATAGCTCTTTGAACGAGAAAAGTCTCTGTGCTTAATATCTAAACAATGTATTTCATAATTTTACTATCATATGTATCCTGTATACAAATATCTGGATGGAAAAATACATATGCTGACATGGTATTAATATTTGTCCAGATTGAGACGAATCGCTTGTTCCAACTTCAACTCTAAGTTTATGTGTGAAATGTTTAAAATGAAATTCGAGGTTTTCATTGCTTCAATTTGAATGCTTCCGAAATGAATGGAATACGAACAACAACAGCAGTAACCTTGTAAGCTTACACAAAATTTAATCGAACAAAATGAATGTATTCATGCAAATTCTAGGATTAGAAATACAGAATAGATTTTACTAGTTTTAGTGAATTGCCTGTCTTATGTTAGAATCACAAAAGTTTTGGTTTGGTCGAAAATGACATCGCAATACTTTTAGCGTTGTGACGGAAATAGACAAAGGTTCAGTCTGCATAATTTTTCAGATCACGTTGATTCATTATTCGTTCAAAGATTTTCCAACTAGCGTGGCAAAATATTCACAGTTTGCAATATACAAAGTGCAAAATTTATTTGCTCACACAAAACAATGTTGAAATGGAAACGACACAAGGAAAGGGAAACATCTTGTAGTAGACTGACCACTACAATAATGTCCCCAAGAATGTTGGAAAAAAGGCACAGGAGATGAAAGGTTTATCGCGGTAGCCAAAAGGTGCACGAAGGTACAGGGAAACAATTAAGGAACACGAATCAACGGGAAGTGTGTATCAAGGTCAATTGGTATGTACAGTAAAACAATGTTGTTACACAACCCCCTTCCAAGAAGTCTGGTCTGAGGAGACTTCTGAACAGGAATTGACAATTGAACTGGCCAAGCGGTGTCAGGTCGTTCGAGGCTGGAACATAGTCTCTCAGCAACCAGTCACTTCGAAGTCAGCCAATGCACTTGATCTGCGTGGGTTGATTGTCGATGGTGACCAGGGTAGGATACACGAAAAACCGATAAGTACTAAGCCGAGTCACGTCTCACATGGAGTGAACTTGCTGCCGGAGCCGAATCACATGGGGTAAACTTCCTGCTAGCAGGAATCGCCCGTCTGGCATGGTCTTAGTATGAACCCAATAGGAGCAGATGTAGGCACATGTGTAGGCTTAACAACGAAGAACCAGAAGCTTCGAAAACATAGTCCGTGCTGAGAAGTTCCTGCACCCCAAGGGTCGATGGCGAACGGCCTCGCCTGGAGAAAGCTGAGTGGCGTGTCGTCGGGCGGTTATGGACCTTGTCTGGTAAGTTTCGTGTTGGGCGGCGTGTGCTCATGGTTGGGGCTACCGGAAGGATGGCGACAGGCGTCGGTGATCCAGGGGTGGCGCGTGCCACGGTTTCCACAGCGAGAGGAGTGTGTGCTCATGGTTTGGGCTACCGGGTAGGATGGCGACGGGCGTCGGCGATCCGGGGATGGCACATGCCACGGTTTCCACAACCGGACTAAGATTTCTACTCCCATAGTGAAAAATTTGTATTCACTCTGAGCACCGTTGTACAGTAGAACATATTGCATTTGTGTTTTTCGAAAGCAATTGGTGATAAACAGATTCCAAATGTCAATATAGTCTAGTTAAAATGTTTGAAGCACGTGCACTTCTAACATCTCCCGATTCGGATTTTTCGAAATTAATTCAAAAATATATTCAATTAGTGAAGCTTCTCTGGTGCAAAGCTAGTGGAAAAACAACGGTATGAGTTTTCCGTATCTGTCAAAAAATCTCTTTTAAAATAAACTCCAGTGTGTGTGCTTCGTGGCGTTCATATCAAGTTATGTTTTCATGGAGATATTTCATACATTTACGCTCAAAAGCGTTTGTATGTTTTTTTATTATTTTGTGTAAAGTTTTGTTTCCGCAATTTCACAATTAAATAAGTATAAGTTAGCATTCACATTTTATTCGAACTTACACCAAAAATGTCTGGAAACTCTAGCTAAATGCCAGTACATGGCCGGCCATAAAACACTACATCGTTTCCTGATATATAATCTTCGAAAATCGCGAAGCCGCCTCGGGTGCTACGCAAGAGGACAGAGCACAATTAACTAACTTTAACTTCGAATGTCCGGTTCAATGTAGTAGAGCTGTTGTATTTTATACGAATGCTTGTTGAATTAGAAATAAATCGTTGGAATTCCTCTGTAAAATAAACGAGAACCAATACAAAATTCTGGGTGACACGGATTTTTATGTTTACCATAAACTAGCTGAAAGAGATAACAGGTTTGGCGCTATCATAAGCAATCGAATTCATTTTAGGCTGGTCAATAGATGAATCATTCACATTGATCTTGCTATTCCCTTTGGCAAAATTGTTTGTTCTACCGCAAAAGTCTAGATGCATGCCTCGATGCACGCTGCATCGTCCTAGCACTGATTTGGAAGAACGTTTTCACGGGTTCAGAATTTGTCGTTTTCTGCCATAGCTTCACAATGACTGAATTCACTAGCAAAACACAGTGGATACCAAATCTCTCATGCTCCAAGAATTAAAATATAGATTTTTTGACTGACTACACTCCCAGGCACGTCATCAACGCGTTGACTAACCCATTAAATATCGGAAACGTAGATCACCATCAAACTTCGACGTGATTTTCACAACTACTAAAATCGTTGTAGAAAATTTGGTTTAGCTGCCATCGTGAGATAAAACGACGATGTAATTTTTATCATGCAAGTTTGTATTTGCCCTCGATAAACCCACAGTGAAGCTAGCCTGAGGCCATAAACGCATCGGTCTTTCTGTCGTGCTGCAGGCAGCAGTGCTACTCCCATGGAAAAAGCTTTTACAATGTTAATCAGATTTGCGAGCACATCAAGAGCAAAATCCATTCACTTCATCCATGGTTTGCTCCATCACTACTCGTTCGTAAAACGGGTAAACATAAATGGATGACACCCTCAGTTAATCCTAGCGTATGTCACCGCGAGGATAGGTAGAAGCGTCACAATCTTGCTCTATCATGTGGAACTTGGACCCTTTGCAATGAATCGTGCAATGCTAGGTCTCCAGAATACGCGTTGCAAAATTCTGTTTCTAAATAATACTAACTCAACAGGCCGACGCTCCTCCAGAGCAATACGACTGTATCGATCTGTTTAATTGCCTGATACGAAGAGGAGTAGGCATCATAAGAAGAGACGATGGCTCTGCTTTCATGCATTTTAAAAGCGATGTCGAGACGTTAATTCGAACATCATTTTACAATCAACTCAAAGTCGACTTTCTGAATGCCTCCTCTTCAGCGAGTTTGCCTTTGATATTCACAATGGCAAAATTATCAAACAACAATTTGGCATGGCCTGATACCATCCATTAATGAATGCAAGCTCATTGCAAGCTCCTATGATAACTCCAGCGATCACGGATCCTTTGAAGACCTCTCTTAGACAGAACATCTTTTCACTAGATGACGGTCAGTCCATCGCTTGAATATCAATATCTCTATTTTATATACATTAAAATGGCTCCTATTGTTGTGAGTAAGAGTTAAGGAGGTAAGCGAAGATTGATTGAGTTAGGTCATTCCAGATCAACGAGTCGCAGCTGGCGAATATTTCGTCAATTGTAACATTTCGCTCCAAAAATAACCACGTGACAATCCGAGTTGCACGCACGAATATCCGTCGTGTCTTGATTCAGCCCTAAGGCCAACCTGTCAAACGCCGATCGCATTCATCCAAAAATCCGACAAAAAAAGATGATTGCTCAAAGGCGTATATTACGCACAAGACTAATAATAAAACACAAGCTTATCTTATATAGGCGAACAAACA
>JACCGJ010012243.1:0-20220 GCA_013407085.1 Atriophallophorus winterbourni
CTGTTGGATAAGGCTCGTACGACGAACCTGTTCAAAGCATGTGTCGAAACACATGTTAAATGGGGTTAAACCCATAACCATGAAACAAAATATTCATTTGCATGCTTTTCCGTCATTCACACCCCACGACCGGTTTCGTTCTATTTGCACTCATCAGGTATGGACAGTAAGATCAGGATCCACATGCGCTTAAAACAGTGGAGGAATGGTAAACAAGGAGCGCTTGTATGCCACTGTTGGATAAGGCTCGTACGACGAACCTGTTCAAAGCATGTGTCGAAACACATGTTAAATGGGGTAAAACCCATAACCATGAAACAACATATTCATTTGCATGCTTTTTTCCGTCATTCACACCACACCCCACGATACCGGTTTCGTGCTGTTTGCACTCATCAGGTATGATGGACAGTACATCAAGGATCCGCATGCGCTTTGAAACAGTGGAGTGAATGGTAAACAAGGAGCGCTTGTCTGCCCACTGTTGGATAAGGCTCGTACGACGAACCATGTTCACAGCATGTGTCGAACACATGTTTAATGGGGTTAAACCCATAACCATGAACAAAATATTCATTGCATGCTTTTCCGTCATTCACACCCCACGACCGGTTTCGTGCTGTTTGCACTTATCAGGTAGGGACAGTAAGATCAGGATCCGCATGCGCTTGAAACAGTGGAAGAATGGTAAACAAGGAGCGCTTGTATGCCACTGTTGGATAAGGCTGGTACGACCAACCTGTTCAAAGCATGTGTCCAAACACATGTTAAATGGGGTAAACCCATAACCATGAAACAAAATATTCATTTGCATGCTTTTCCGTCATTCGCACCCCACGACCGGTTTCGTGCTGTTTGCACTCATCAGGTAGGGACAGTAAGATCAGGATCCGCATGCGCTTGAAACAGTGGAGGAATGGTAAACAAGGAGCGCTTGTATGCCACTGTTGGATAAGGCTCGTACTACGAACCTGTTCAAAGCATGTGTCGAAACACATGTTAAATGGGGTAAAACCCATAACCATGAAACAAAATATTCATTTGCATGCTTTTCCGTCATTCACACCCCACGACCGGTTTCGTGCTGTTTGCACTCATCAGGTAGGGACAGTAAGATCAGGATCCGCTTGCGCTTTAAACAGTGGAAGAATGGTAAACAAGTGGCATACAAGCGCTCCTTGTTTAAAAATGGCTTTATTTGAACGTTACTGGTAAGCAGATTGTTACGGAATACTACCTTTGGATGATCGGACCATAGGGTGGGTCTAAGTCAACCGATGAACTCAATGAAAATAATCAGGTTTAGCGGTAATCACATTGTCTCCATCTGGTGACTAAGCAACAGCGGGAAATAAGTTTATTCGAGCAAGTGCATGGGATGTGAACTCGCATAAAATTGGTCATTTCCAATTAAAACATAGTTTGAACATTATTAAAAATCTAGGAATCGATGTACGAACTGTAGCAAAATAATTCTCAATCATCAACAAGTGTGTTCAGATTTATTGCAATCGTAACTTGACGAAACATTTAGCTCTTGGATTAGTCGCAATAGAAAACGCGGCCAAATACATTGGTTATTTCAACCAACAAATCATGATTCATGTACCATGTTTTCACAACATATTGATCAAAGATGTTTTATTTTTCAGGTTGCAGAGGACAGATGCCTCATTCGAAACATCTCGTGCTTGAGTTTTACACTTCCATTCCACAAAACGAGAAAATGCCATTTCAAGAGAAGCGAATAGAAATAAAAGAAGATTTACCAATAATGGCTGCGATTTGTGAAGTAAATGTACGTTATGGCCGATTTATTAGCAACCACGTGTTGATTTATAGCTAAAGATAGCTGCAAGGTGAAATAGTTACTAAAAAATACGAATACTGTTCTCGAATAGAAGTTTTCTTTTATAATGATGAAAGTGTGATATTTTACTAAACAAATTTCCAGTTGGAACCAAAAAGCGAGATAACTTAAAAGTTGGGTTTTGAACAGATTTCATTATCATGTATTTCAATGTAAATACTGTACGTAAAAAGGATAGCGTGACTGGCTTCGTCAAAATCTACAATAAAAAAAACCGAAGAAACTCCATACACCAAGCTCCAGGTAGCTTACTGTAACAGTCGCACACTCAACCAATCAATCAATCACACCATCAAACTATCCATCAATAAAGCAAGCTGGAAAAAAACTCGATAATTGAAAGGACTAATCAAATAATTCACTAATTTCTCTTTATAGTTATGATCATATTTATTACGTATATCATCTATATATATATATAATATATATATATATATATATATATATAACAAAATAGATGATATATATATAGTCCAACCAGAGAAAAATTTGCCGTGGGCTAAATTTGCATGGAAAACACTTCCACAGTTTCCGAGAAGCGCAACAAACTTTATTATTTTGTTCGATGGCCCTGATTGTATGGCTGACCGAGTTGGTATTGCCAGTGAAAGCAACGAGGAGACATTTTTCACGACGGGAAAATATCTTACCATACTATTCGTTGGCCAAAATAACTTGGGAGGAGAAAGCTTTCGGGCGATATACAAAGCAACAGAAAACGCAGGTAATAATATGCGAACAATGTGCTGACCGTGGTTCGAGCGAATTATGGATTTATTCTTACTCGTTTTTTTTACAGTGTCAAGAGAGCCAGTGGAAAAAAGCGATATGCTAAGTAAGTGACCAAGTGTACATATCAACTACATGGGATCTCGAACGTGTTATTGATTACATTTAGCAGAATTTTGACCTGAAAACGGTCCAAACACTAACAATATACACAGCTGTGATGTGCAGTTTACAAAATTTGATTGCACATTATTATTTCCGCTGAATGATTTGGAAAATTCTCCGACGAAGTTAACAACGACTCGAACACTTAGAATGCTCATTTGCGTGCATTTCCATCGCACACACGTCATGAGTGGTTTTGTGCTGTCTGCATTCATCATGTATCAGGATCCGAATGCCTAAATCCGAGTTTTATAAATATCTTCTGTGACTCACATGTAGGATGCAAAAAACTGAACAAAAAATATCGAATGATATTTTCTCTTGAACATTTGTACAATTTTCCTTGTGAATATTTTAATTCTGCTCTATTTTTCATGGTCAACTACGGTGGTCGTTTTAGTCAGTGCAATTTTCACTGAATTTCGACACGTAGATTTACCATGTGACTCATATTTTGTCTGCGGAAGCAACTGCTTCTAGACAGACGACAATCAGTGCCACAAAGATTTCGGGTAGATCTAAGTGTATGGTGTTTTCTGGCGATTAAATACACAATATGTTTTCCTGGTATGGAACGTTTTGACCAGACGATGTATTTTTGTTCATGTAACCTTGAACGTTTTTATAGCAACATTTGAGTCGGGATTAAAAATAATTTTTTTGATAACTTACCAAACCATGTTTCAATTTCGGACAAATCATTTTATTGTCAATTTCAAAAGAATGCGTTTTATTTCTAATATTTAAATGTTTCAGAGTTCTATTTCAAAATATCATGCTTTATTCGCGGTACCTGTTACAAGCACTCAGACACCTCTGTTGCTGATATTCACCGGCCGTTTTCGATTATCAAATCCATCAATATTGAATACCGATGAAATTTTAATCTGATAAATTATTAGCATGTTAACAACTCAAATTTTTACCCTCAATTTGTTGGTAAATTTGTCCTTCATCTGTCGATGTCGACCGAGAATTAGCGTAGCTGGTCATGGGCAATCGATGCTCAGCATTTCCCATGACAATATAGACCAAAACGACAGTGGCAATCTCTTCTACAACGTTCAGAGCGCTATGAATTTTTCAGTAGCCCATGAATGCTTCATCAGTGTGGCTTGACTTACGTTCTACACATTAAAGCAACACCCACACATTCGCGACTTGAATGTTGCGTACTGTCATAAACCTCCAAATTGAGCAGACAAGATCTACATTATCCAACACTAGCTGTAATTTACAATAAGGTTGACTGCTTGCTTTTACATCCCAATAAAATCGGTGTTTTATTATTGTGCAACGCGTCCTTAGTCAATTGTTTTATTGGCAATTCTGAATTTATTCTGTAATTCCTACACGACATGTTGTTTAAAATGTTTAACGAAGGGATGATTCAAATCGAAATTCCAGGACGAAAATTTAGTGATGGTGAAATGTCACACTCATCACAACGTAACTTCGATACGACACGATTTGCGTAAAATATGTATACCAAACATCATGGACCAGTCTAACAATATTCTTTGTAGTAAGCACTCAATATGTTAGATGACAAATTACAAAACAGTTCGTGCGCCCATTTGTAATTTTCTATACGAAATTTATTCAATCAAGTTCAAAATTGGAATTCCGATGAGAGAGATGGCAAGTGAAATTCTTGCACGTTTTGAAGCTGCATTATATTCCATATGCATATTCAGGTATAGCCCTGTGACAAGCGATAGTCGATAGGAACCAATTAAGAATTAACTAAAACCCCGAAACTAAGTGTTAAGTACCAGCACACTGAAGTATTTGCAGGCATTTTGATTTTTCCTCCCGCAAACTACCTATTCCTTGATGTAAAAGTTAAAGACAGATTACAATTCGTTTAAACATGTACGGAAAAGCTGATGAACGGGTTATTGATGTATTAGATACGCACAATCAGCTCTGTTAAATCAACGTAAAACTAACGCATATGTCTCCTATAGGCTTCATGAATTTCATGACCCATATTGTGCTGTTTGTTTTGTAGACTGGTTTGCTAACTATTCCTAATATACATCATGTCCTCCAATTTAAAGTGTGTACGCATGACAAGGACTTCTCTCGAGAGAAGATAAAAAACATAACAAAATATCTAGCACAAACAGTGGCATACAATCACAACTTGTTTTCCATTATTCCACTGTTTCATGCTTACGCGGATCCTGATCCTACTGTCCCCACCTGATGAATTCACATAGCACGAAACCAGTCGTGGTGTGTGTGTGATGGAAATGCATGTAAATGAGCTTTTTGTTTTCCGATCTCGTTTCACGTTGCTTGTATCCAGCTGACATAATTTATCTTAGATAATCTTGTTTCGTGGTTAATACCAAATGACAAAAAACGAAGTTTTGCGATGTTCGGTTGTAAACATGCTCCACGGAATCATTGATTTTTGCTATATGTTTAGGGCTTTTGTATACTGTGATAGCAAACATATATAAAACGTTTAATTTGAATCTGGATTGCTCATTTTTACGCGACTTTTAGTTAATTGTGGAAGTGATATAACCGACACTCGACAGGTCATTGTGACCCCTAACGCTCCGAGATATGAATTACTTTGCATCTGGAGAATCACCGTGCCCAATGGGATGGTTATCGTGTTATCCGTAAACTCGTTTGGTGTGAGTAATTCAATGATTTTTTTCACTTTTTTCATTTGAAAACATACTTCTAAGAAAGTTGCAACCCTGTTTAGCTTCGCAGATATTTGTTAAGCTGAATAAATGATTTTACAATATAAGTAAAACGTATTCTTATGTGATATATATATATATATTATATATATATATATATATATATACATCCAAGAAACCAATATTTTTAACACTTTCCTAGTATAATTTTTGTCTCTAGTCTTTCAATGAGGGGATTAAATTAATCATGAATAAGTTGATTTTCTGAATTTATATGGTATTATGGGGTGTTTGACGACTTATAAGGTATCTGAATACCATACTCCAGCACTGTAAACGTTTTCGGAGAGTCTTTATTTTTTCGGTTTTCAATTAAGCATTTACTCAATTTTCCATTAATATTTTGAACGAATAATAATGATGTAGATTAGCCGCATTTCTTATGGTTTCAACATAGTTGGTGTTGTTAGCGAAAACCCTGTACTCAAAACATCGGAAAACAACACTTGCTAAAGCTGCGTCAGTTTTCTGCTGTATAGAATCATTCAAGGCAACCTTCACCGCATTGCACTCATATATATAGCGATTTCGGGTGCCTCAAACTTTCTTTTCAACCATCTCACTACTACATTGTCTCCACTTACCTATAGTTCGTACCCATGACATTAGTACAATAAAGGTGTTTGTTATATACGACAGTTATATCAACGCACGCCCTCTGTTTATCATGTTGAAACAAACTACGTTGGACAAATTACAAGGCATCACTAGAGTTTGGAATAGCGTCTTGGTGAGAACAATTATACCGTTAGATAAGCTTGTATGCAGTACAGACAACTCACTCAGCTTTTTTCTGGTGCATCTTGAAACTGTGTATTAAAAATTAATTGTGGTCTTGTTACAATCACCTACGGAACTATGAATATTGCATCGATGTGGTACCACCATCTAGAGCCCGATAAAGAAACGATCAGAGTATAATGGTGTACAACTAGATCCGACTTCGAATAACTCTCAGATGAATGTTTGAACTATTGGCGATCTGATGTCTTTGCAATAATAGAGTAGCAGCATTGCGAATGTATTGTTTTATGAAAACATGATGCACAATAAAACTTATATTAGTGACGCCTTCTAACTTAATTTCCAGTATACTTAACTTTAATTCGTTATTATTACGCATTCATTCCCAGCGCATGCACGAGGGTAAATGGCTGCGCATACTGAATGGGCCATCGTGTGATGGAAGACCACTATTACTTCTGGACCAAAAGGTTCCCGAATCAACAAACCCGGTCTGGACCACTGGAGATCAAGCACTGGTGGTTTACTACCAACCGTATCATCGAAAAGGCGTGCATGTATTCAAGATAAATATCACTGCAGGTTGGTGATGCAATTGTGATGGCGCATTTACGATCGGCAAATGGGCATTCACTTAGCATAATAATTGAAATTTGTATGTGAATAAAATAATTCTAACTTTTTTGAGGAAAATACTTGTCTATTGAGAAAAAATGTTTGCAAAAGTACTGCCATGCCTCAGATAGATAAATAATTTACTGTTCATTGTTGGCGATTATTTCAATTGATAAAACGGTCTTCTTTACTAGGATATCATGACCCGGTTTCGATAACCGAGAGTGGTACAATTACTTAACGATTTCGATTATTTTTCGAACGATGAGAAAATATAATTATGCACAAATCCGGAGTGTGCAACCTCGAGATCGATATACCCTGTACTCACTTATTTGAAAGGTTCAGGCCACATGACTGAGTCATTTCGATCGAATGGTGCTCTTTTTGTAAACTATTGTATACATTGTTAGATACTGCGACTAATCTATCTTCAGATTTTACCGATGATGATAAAAAAATCATGGAACAAATGGATATATGCCATTTCCATAGCATTATTGGAAGCAACAAAATTTCTCAAATAAATAATTGGTTCAAAATTTTGTGCAGCGAACTTGCAGCAATCTATACCAAACAGTTTCTTTACTTATTTTAATTTTTTCATGCCTCATGGCTTAGCTGCTATTCTACGTAGCAAGATATAATTTAAGACTTGTCCATTGAAAAGCTGTTTGTTCATCGTGATTGTGTGCTGTATACGAAAAAACGGCAAAAATGTTGCAACTTTGCAATCAATAAATCGGGCCAATTCGAGATTTATTAGGATTCGAGATAATTCAAGGTAATTCAAGGTTATTCAGTGTGTTCAATGGTCTAAAATTCATCAAGTTTAACAATGGCCATAGGATGGGGAGAACTGCGATGTAAGTGTATGAACACAATCTAAGCAATTTGATTTCACAGTATATAAGTACTCCGGAAACGATTTTCGGAACAAAAACTCACCAAATTTCGGTTTAAATTCTTGAACATTAGATAAGTGTGTAACGGTTGAAGGTAAATTATTCGCAATAAAACAGACACGGACAGAATAAACATATCTTCTACAGTTGAGGCAGTAATGGTGTACCATCAGCGTATAATCATGTTGAGCGAGATACTCATCCATGCGCACCTGCACATCCATAGTCATCATAAATCAGAGGAGGGCATCAGCAGCAAAGCTAAACGAACATCTTGGCCGCGTAAAATATTTATATTTAAAATTGTGGCAGGTTTTAAAATTCGTCATATAGTACAAACGTGGTCACATTGCGATTTAAAATTGACAGTGGACAATAACAAAGAAACAACATTTACAAGCAATATTCCAAATAATAAAAAGTTATTTTGACCGATTACAAATACAGTGACTGCAATGAAAATAGGAACTTAAAATTAATGTTTCTTTTTTATCTCATTGAAATTACAGCGCAACCTGGTGCGTCGATCCAGAAATCAGAAGTCGTCATTGAAAACCAAAAAAGTCATGGTAAATTTCGTTGTTCAATTATTAATTGTTATCCAAATCCATCTGACAATTTCATTTGGATTTTCAGGTGTAAAATGCATGCTGCATTGTATTCTCTGGTGGAAGGTGATTCTGCTTTTTCTTGCTGTTTAGTAGCGAATAAAAACAAACAGCGACAGAATTTACTGTTTATTTTCAGATATTTCGTTCTTCCAAAAACTCTCTGAGACACCATTTTTCACAATTTTTACCCTGTAAACACCAAAAATTATCAATTACACAACATATTAATGTAATTACCGTTGGCGAGGGTAACTTGCTTATATAAATATTTTTATTGACCATATAGTAACTAACTTACAAGTCGATTAACATGTTTCTAAAAATTCACTGAATATATTCATAAATTGTTCACGTCGGTGTGCATTGGTGGCAGGTTCAAAACAAGTCTTACATTAAGGTCGAACGAATATCTGACACACGACTAAACTGTTTTGAAGGCATCTACTGAGCCATTTAGCAAGGCTGTTGAAAGCTAATATTGGTCCCTCGTGACTGAAGTACCCATTGACGAAGAATTCTATTTATGCTAATGAACATCTATTATGAGGAAAGAAATCAAGTGTCGTGTGCTGATGTAGTCATGACATTATTTGATTGGTATGAATTCTAATGTGACAATGTGACTTTGAAACTATAAGGAAATATGTGGATATGTGGGACCTTCCCCTTAACCTAGTAAAGAGTCGCTTGCTGTCTACAATGGCAGGTAACATGATTGTCTATATGGCCTCAGTTCACATGGAGTTTCTTATTGTTGTAACTTCTAAGGACTTATGAATCATATTCCCCTCAAAGGCAGAAATTCTGAGGTGCTGTTACTCCTCTACAAGGAAATGGTAAGGCCACATCAATAATACTGTATCCACTCTTGGATGCCGTATTACCAGAAGGTTATAGTCAGCTAGAAATGGTACAGCATGATCGAGGGGTTGGCATACACCAAATATGAAAATATTCTATTAGCATTATGAATTTTGTCCCTTAGGAATAGGCAGCTTAGGGAAGTTCTTATAGAGACATTTAAAGTTGTCAAAGGATTAAGCTGTCTCGAATTTGACGACTTATTTCTGTTCTCTCCTCTGGTATGTATACGAAGGCACAGTTTCAAGCTAAGTAAACAGCACGCCAAGCTGGAATCCAGAATGTACATATTCAGCATCCGTGTAGTGAACGCGTGGAACTCACTTCCCGCTGAACTAGTCGTGGCAGCTTCAGTAAATGCGTTCGAACATGGGATGGAAGAACGGTGGCACGTGGTCTTTTAGCAGCATTACCCAAAGTAGTAAATCCTTTCATTTCTACTGACAAAAAATAACAGCGATACTGTGAAAATCTTTTTTCTTCTTCTTTTTCATTTTCCCATATCGAAAGCAGAAGAGATAAAATCCCGTTTAAGCTTCTTCACAACAAGAAACGCATGTGACTTCTGCTGACAATGCAAGCCCTCAGAGTAGAGAAACACCACAGCATCTTTCAGGTGATTGAGTTAATAAGGCTTAGCAAATGCTGATTCAACGCGCTCTTAAATAGCTGTACAGATGGTAGGGACAGGATTTTTTTCGTTGGATTTCTATGTTTTAGCAAATTCAGGTCAAGCACACTAGTCATTGATTCACCTACTAATCGGCAGAACCGGAAGAACGCGTCATCATTTTGACCTAGAAAAATGCGGTATGTCAAGAGCAGATCAAACCTACCTCATCGAACTTCTAGGAGACTACGTTTTAGTAGGGCCCGTATCTCCTCTTACGCGAAGTGACGTATACCATGCACAATCTTAGTGTTCCCCAATTCTATCCTCTCAAAGATATTACATTCCCCTTTAGACGGATAAAGCGCAACGAATAGCCAATATTCTAACAGAGGAAGAACGTGCACCGCGAATAACGTCTGAAACGCATGCGGGGTAAAGGCCACAAATGAGCACCGAATTTCCCAGAGCATCCTGGTAGCACTGCCTATTTCCTGACAAGTGTTTCGCCTGCAGCTTCAAGGAATCAATGAAAAGAATAATCAAATATTTTTGGACGGTCAACGCACTAATAGGCTTACTTCCCAGAAATTATTCCCCAGCAGCGCCACAAGAGTCTGTGCACAGGACGACTGAATTGTCCTCATTCATAAGCAATGACCAGTGTTTCGTTCATTTGACTAATTCACTAACTGCTCGTTAAACTTGCTCATGGACATCGCGAAAACTGACAATTTTTCACAGTTTCAGATCATCCGCTTTTAAAAACAATCGATAGCTATAGCGTCTTGAAGTTCGCTCACAAATATATTGATTAGCAACGGGTCAAGAACAAATTTAAGTGGCTCTGCTGAACTCGCCATTATCTCTGAAGGCAAAACACCATTTACCTGAACATGTTTTGACCGCCTAAAATGAATGCCTCGATTCACTTTAGAAAACACCCTTTAATACCCAGGCCCTGCAAATTGACGGGCAGTCGGCATTGTGGCACACCGTCGAACGCCTTACTAAAGTCGATGAAAACAACATCAACTGTTCAACGATGATCGATCAAAGCACACCAGCTTTCTGGTGCCAGGAGCATGTTAGTCATACATAATCTATCTTTAGTAAATCCATGTTGTTGTGGACACCAACGATAACACCCTGAAATTAAATTCTCCATTTTGCTTTTGATCAACTTCTCTAGAATATGTCCGATTACAGAAGCCAGTGACCGGCTTGTAATTTGGGGGACAACTAATGTTTTCACCATTAAACAAGTTTTATAATACCATGTTTTCAATTATGTGGTTAGATACCTAACATCACAAGATTTTTGAACAACCTTGTCGGCGGATTGCACAAGACATCTGAGACCGCTATTAAAACCAACGGATGAATAAAATCTAGCTCTGGCGTGAATTGTGTGTCTACATGTTCCAACAAGTGTCTAAAGTCCATAAACATGCATCAGGTTGAGAAAAAATTTCATCGGTCTGAGCCACAGAATAAGGATCACTAACTTCAAGACCGTACACAGGTGCATAACACGCTACTCTAATTAATTGCTACCCCAGAATTATCCATTCGATTAGGTAGATTTAGGTTCCAAGATTTATGGTAAAAAAGCAAATAGCTAAAAATTACCGTAGGATACATGGATTAAAGTAAAAAAACGTTACTGTAATATTTGCGTCAATGTGCTTCAGAGGAAGAACAACAGTAATTCCAATTGTCATAAGGATAAAGGAAATTTTGACCGGAAATAAATGTTTGGATAATTTGTATTTCCAAGCATGTATCAGCAAGAAGGGATCACTAAGGTATTTCAGTAAACCGGGGCAAACACAATATTATTATACATATAAGATCGTAACATTTGTTTGAAAGTCATCCCGTTTTATGTGGAAACAATTTCTGGCGGTAAGTTTTGCATGAAAGCATACACGGAGAGCATAAATGTTGCGGCGACCGTTTTATCAGGAACGTGGGATCTGAATTGTCAGATTGTTAGTGTGGGTCGGGATTTACGAACCAATTTTAAAGATGTCTCGGAATGGGTGGGACCCCAAATGTTTCATTCGGTAAGCCAAGATTAGTTCAGTCTAGTCAGTCGCTGCTCAAAGGGTAGATTACGCAATCCAGTAACAATTTTAGATGCCTTGTTATAAATGTTTTGTAGGAGCGAGATGTCTTTTTCCATCCATGTTGTCCAAGCTTGTACTGTATAGTTTACAATTGGATGTTTGTATGTATTCAGTATCTTTGGCAATGAATACGGTGGGAAACGTCCGAAAATTCGTCTGATTAAGCCTATTACGCTGCACCTTTGTCAACGACAGCAGGATGTTTTTAAAATTTTCGCACAATCAGATACCAAGATCTTTCCGCGATATACTTAACTCATACGTATGACATCCAAGTATGCATGAGAAATGCAAGGGTTTCTCAAATTGCAACATTTGGCACTTGCATAAGTGGAAGGGCAGCTTATTTAAGTCTGGTTGTAAAACTGGGTAATATTCAACAAAGTCGTTGGCGAAAAAAGAAGTTCACATAGTACCCGCTTGGATAGATCATTTATATAAATTAAGAACAGCATTGGACCGAGTACTGAACTATTTGGGACACCGCTCGTGGCTTCTGTAGTTTGGAAAATTTCGTCATCTATTTTCACTTTCGCTTCGCGTATAGACAGGCAACTTGCAAACCAATTTAGTAGATTTCTAGTGACCCAACATCGTGCAGATTCTGAAGTAGAAAGGTGTGATTAACTCGATCGAAAACGTTAGAAAGTTATCTGCAACAGGTAAACCTACCTAACAAGAGAAAAAAGGAGAATTATGAAACTCGTTTGGTGGACGAAGTCAATTCAGTACCGAAATGCTTGTTTGCGTACATTAGACTTAGAACCAAAGCTTCTCAACGGGTACCTTGCTTTAGATCTATGAGAGTTTCGACAAAACATGAAGATATACGTAAAGCAATTCTTCTCGCCGCTCAGTACATTTCGGTTTACACAGAGGAGACATTTCCAATTCCTCTGCTTCATGATAGCAGCACCGAAATGTCGGATATATCGATCTCGATAGAGATGGTGCAGTATTTTCCTGGAACACTCGATGTACACTCAGCAACTGGTCTGGATGGAATACACACAATGGGTTTAAACGTATTGTCGGGTATCATTCATAAACCACTGGTACTAATCTTCAGTTTATCCATGAGTTGTCGTACCTTACCTCATGATTGGATGTACGTCATTGTCAAACCAATGTATAAGAGCGGTGACACCAGTGATACGGCTAACTACCGACCGGTTACCCTCACTTCGGTAATTGGGTACAATCTGGAACGACAGCTGAAAAACAGATAGAAGATTTTCCCTTTACAACCAGTCAGCTAACATAAGCTCAGAATAGTTTTACGCAAAGACGCATCAAATCTTCTCACTGCTAGCGAGCACTTAGGTGCTGAACTTGATCTGGGCCACCCGGTAGATATAGTCATCATTGAATTCAGTAAGGCTTTTGACCGTGTTCCATTTCAAAGTCTATTGCTCAAACTCCATGCTCGAGGTGTAAACGGACCTGTTCGAAATTGGATTAAAGACTTTCTTATTGACCGTTATAAAGAGGTAGAGGTTAATGGAGTTAAATCGCAGACTACATGTCCAAATTACGGTGTTCTGCAGGGATCCGTTCTCCACAAGTTACTTCTTTAAGAAGTAACGTCAATGACTTCCCCGACACATTAAATCTTAATAGTCTATTTTTGCAGAGGATCTGATAGTGTGGTGTACAGTAAGCTCTTCTGCTGAGAGTACAGTTTTCCAGAACGAATTGGACAAATTGCTTGATTGGACGGTAAAATAGCAGCTTCCTGTAAATTGGCAGAAATGCGCAGTAATTCTTTTGGAAACAAGCACACCTGAAGGGGCGTCCTTCCTCTAGGATCACCAACTGAAATTGGTTGATAATGGACGCGACTTTGGTACAATTGTGACTCGGCCGCTTAAATTCAAGGAGGATACGAACAGAGAAGCTGTTGCCACAAACGGCGCATGGTGGGCTAATAGTCGGTCGTTCATGACGATTACTCCATACATGTTTTGCATTCTTTAGTCCACATACGTCAGACCAATTTCGGAATATGGTTTGCCAGCCACCTATCCACAAACTGAGGGAGAACGTGACCAGTTGGAAAAAGTAGAAAGGCGGACGACGGAAAGAGTACAAGGATTAAAATCAATTTTTTATGTAGAGAGAGATCGACGCTTTACACTCATGTCGCTCAGAATTAAGCGTGTGTGCAACGGTCTGCTGCTCACTCGTCGCATATTACCGGTAGCTTATGATGACGAGCTGCGCGAGTTTTTCCCTCTTGTGACAGGCTCAAGAACACGTGGCCATGTTCTAAAGCTTCAAAATCAAAGAAAACTACGCCTTAAACGAGGATTCACACTATCAACAAGAATTGTAAACTTGTGGAACGCGCTTCCGGAATGAGTTATTTCTTCAAGATCTGGAAACACATTCAAGCATTTAGTGGATAATATACTGCCTGTAATCACGGCGAAGCTGTACAACACTGGACAGGATTTCTTCAACTGAGGTTCTCCTAGACTGTGTTGCTGATATAAAGAGATGCGGCTTAAAAAGGCTTGACTCTCTGTCGTTTATCAAATTCAATTCAAATTCAAATACAAAGATTTATGGTTAAAAAGTTAATAATTTACAACACCATTGGATGACGGTATTAATAAAACATGAAAAATACAATAGTATAAAAGCGATGTTGAATATCAAATGTAAGGCTCACGAATGTTATTCTTTTGCATATGTAAGTCCAATTTCACTTTAAACACCACCAGGCAAGGAGAGTCCACCACATAATGGGGTAAGGAATTCCAAAAAATATAGCACGTATGGCGAAAAAATGGCGCCGGCAGTCAATACGGGAACTTGGGACGTAAAGGGATAAGGCATGTCCGCGTGTCACTTTCCCTTCACACACATCAAGCAAGTGTTTTAGTGGATGTCCTTCGGTAGACACAATTCTATAAGTCAGAATAATATCGCGTCGTATCCTCCTTTGGGTAAAGTCGCATAGACCCAGACGTCGCAATCTTTCGGTGTACAGAACATTGGGAAGACCCATCACTAACTTTGTTGCTCTGTGATAGATTTTATCGAAGAGAGCAATATCCTTTCGCAGCCAAGGAGCCCAGACCTCTACCGCATACTCCATCGTAGGGCGAAGGTAGACATTCATTATCCTTGGTAACGTTACCAGAGAGAATCTTCCAAATATTCTTCGAAAGATACCTAACAATCTGTTTGCTCGTCGATATATGTTCTGACAGTGCGCTGTGCTCTTCAGGTTCCCGCTAATCCACACTCCAAGATCTTTTTCTAACGAGCTCCATGCTAGGTTTTCAGTTCCCAATCGATATGTCCAAGGAACATTCTTGCCAAGATGGAGCATCTTACATTTCTGTATGTTGAATGACATGTCATTCATGGCCGCCCAATTCGACACGCTGTCCAAATCCGTTTGCAGTTTCTCACAATCCTCTGCAGAACTTATTGGCGTCCAAATTTTCATATCATCCGCGAACAGGACCATTTTGGACGATATGAGGGGGGGGGGTAAATCATTTATGTACAACAGAAAGAGGAGCGGGCCTAGCACAGACCCTTGTGGGACTCCACTGGTGGTTTTGAACGTTTGGGATAGCGCTCCGTTAACTTTAACTCGGGCGTCGCGATCTGACAGATAGTCGCACAACCACGAGAGGAGTCGATAACATATTCCTAAATGCGTCAGTTTTTGAAGAAGCAAATGATGATTGACTCTGTCAAAAGCTTTCGAAATGTCTAGGTAACAGACGTGGATGCAAAAACTTTTATCCATCTCCTTTGTCCAGTCGTCTAACGTGAGGATAAGATTTGTGAGACAAGATCGGTGTGATCGAAATCCATGAAGCGCTGGAGAAAACAAATTATGCGATTCAAAGTGTGCAACTATTCTTTCCGAGACTATGCGTTCTATGAGCTTAGCAATAACAGGTGAAAGTGTGACGGGACGATAATTTGCAACGTCAGATCGGCAACCGCCTTTAAAGATAGGTGTTATCACGCCGGACTTCCAATCATTCGGCACAACTCCCTTAAGCAACGAATTGTTAAACAGGCTGGAGAGCGGTTCACAAAGCTGACGGTGACAGAACCTGAGCACATCCGATGTGATGCCATCCGCTCCTGGGGATTTTCTTACCTTTAGTTTGAGCAAATGACTCGCAACAATCATTGGATTTATCGAAATATCGCACAACGTTTCGATTCCTGTTTCAATTGAATACTCAGAACGTTCCACTAAAACCCTTGGCACGAACACCTTAGAATAGTAAATTGCCAGAGCATTTGCGGTTTCTAACGCTGTTTCAGTGAGTTTTTCGCCATTATGGATGGGAAAAATACCTGGTTTGAATTTTGCTTTCGCGTTCATGATTTTGTATAATAATTTAGGGTTGCGTTCCATTTTCGACAGGAGCATCAATTGGTGCGCTTCCTTATCCTCTCGAATAAGCGCAGTCACTTTGTTGCGTAACATACGAAAATGTTGCCAAGAAGTAGAAGTAGTGTTGGCTTTATGCTGCACCCACGCTGCTCGATTCAGTGCTATCCACTTTTTTGTTCTGCTGCGGACAACAAAACGAAGTTCATCGACGCACCTTTTCTGAACGATCTGCGAGTTCTCGTCTATCTTCATTTTCAGAAAACCTACAAGCTCGTTATGTTGCGAGTCAGCGGTTATATTGTCCGTCTGAAAATGCGGAATCTGCATGAGCGATTTACTCAGGGCCAATTTATATACCCGTCGAACCACCCCATTCGGAGTAAGCGATTGCTGAGTACTGCAAACATAGTCGAACACAAGCACTGAATGGTCGCTAAGACCCAGTGGAGCCTGGAATTCGATCGCTTTGATAGATTGTTCCTCTGATGTTAACACCAAATCCAAGACAGAGGGGCGATCAGAACCTCTCCTCTGGGTGCATTCTTGAACATGGTTGTATAACGGGATTGAATCTAGTACCCCTCCAAATCGGTTTTCTGGTTTTTGTGGGGAGTGATCGTTCCTGCGATAAAGGGTGGACAGATTGAAATCACCCATAATAAGTGTCGTTGCTTGCTGTGTGCGAGTCAAGCGCTGAAGCACTTGGATCAACCTTTCGTTGTACGATTCCGTGGATGAAGGGGACCGTAGACCACACCAATAATGCAGACTTCACCAGACATCAGCGTTAAAGAACACCAAATTGTATCCTTGAGCGTTAATTCTGTCTTGTCTATTGGATGGCACTGGAGTCTATGATGGTAATAAAGAGCAACCCCACCACCGCTTCTCTCTCGATCGTTCCTTATCAAATTCATATTTGGAATTGATATCTCCGATTCAATCAATTAGGAAGAATACCATGTTCCTGTAATGGCGATAATGTCAGGTGATTAGCGTGAACATATCTCGGTTAGCTCAGCTAATTTGTTCGGAAGGCTGTGTGTATTTGTATATAAAGATCTTATAAAGTTCGTGGTGTTCAAATCATGAAAAGGTATTAGATGGCCGACTCGGTTAGAGTCGGAATACTTAAGTTTTTTGGAGCTATCGCATGACATTCAGGTTGAACCTCATCACTAGGCGTTTGTGGGTCAGTACCATCCGTTAAATTGCTTCCAGCCATTACCTTGGGTAAGCTCAACACGACGTTTTGTTGTAGGATTTTTCTATTAGCTTTCCATTCACGTTTGAAAGTATCAGTCATTTCGGTTGTCAAGAAGGTTAGCTTTAAAGGGCTAGGACCTTGCCCCTTATAGTTGGCAGACCGTGGTATCCTAAAAGCATCCACAAGTATGGCATTTTTAATACCAATGGTTTCGGCTAGATATCTCCATTGTTTGTGGTCGTGCTCAGACTTTTCTTGCGAAGGTACGTCAGCAGCATCTTCCGAAACACCTAGAATTGCAATACTTCTCGGATTACATTCTCCACGAGATTTCTGCGACGACTTTTGCTCCCACCATGGTAAGTCTGCATGGATACGACATGTAGCCTCTGGAAAACCTCTAAGAGTGTAAGCATTTAAGAGTACGTTTTCCACGTCCTCCGCAGATTGCAGCGTTATTCTTAAAAGGCGAGGATCATCCTTGTGAGGAGAATTCAGGTGGCGGTTTAATCGAACTACTGATGAAGTAGTAACTGCGGCCAAGCTCATCTGACTGCAGAGTTTATACCACTCAGCTAAGTCATGTTTTTGCTTAGCGTCAAACAGCGTTTCCTCCGACTCGGTCACGTTTGTACATATAACGCTAAGGTTTACAACCGCGGATTTTGTTTTATAATGTTAGTCAGTGATTTTAGTAGCAGTGGTTTTTTGAGTTCTTTTTCGTTTCCGTTAAGTCGAGGAGTCACTGATCCCAACGAACGCCTCCCCGTTTTAGTCACCATCTGCGCGGTTATCTGGGCAAATGTTGGCCTGCTCGAGTATGATGGATTATCTACCGGCTCTTTGGCAGTAACGACGGGTAACGACGGTGTCTTTATGACGTTTATTATCAGTTCATTTAGTTTTTGTATACTGGATTCCATTCCATTTAGACGCGTCTCAATATCATATTCAGGGGTTTTCGTCGCCGAGGCTGACGGTGTTGATTTGGCCTTGCAAACCAGACAAACATAACAAACACCAGGGCAATTATCTCCATTAATAATCGATACTAAATCCCAAGTCAGCGATTTGTCGCATTTAGCATGAACTTTCGACAAACAATCGTAACACGTCACAGACTTTGTCTTAGGACTTACCGGCTTTCGGCAAACCGCACACATGCAGCCCAGTGCGCTTTGTTTTCGTTTTGGGGTCATCCGGTCAGGGTTATGAGCAGCAGTGGTTTGTGCACAAGCATAGGCTCTGTCGAGCGATCAATGAGGAATATAGTGTGCGCGACAAAAAATTCAGTGTTCACGAAAAACAGCAAAATCAGAATTTAATCCGGTGATACTCTTCGCTAGTTGATCGCACGCTGTTGAACGTATGACCAGTCGACGGCGAAGAATAAGATCTTTCCGATGACGTTAATCCCTTTGAGGACTTGAAGAGTAATAACACAGTTGCACGCGTAGATCCAATATGGGAAAATCACGAGAAATCCGAATTTGCTCGTATTATCGAATACCGCTACGAGAGTGGTATATCCAGAAAGCTGACTTTGAGAGGAGTCCAACAAGGTATAATATGTCCACGCGTAAGTGTAAGAACAGTATATCCTGATTAACAAGAGCTCAAAATAATGCGACCGCCCGGCACGTTGTATGTGTTGTGTGTCCGAGAAGTAGAAGAAGCTAAGAGATTGTACAAACCGCTGGATATATTGAGCGGTGAGGCGAAAAAGCAAATAAAGAAAAATATGAGTTTCCAAGGCCTTATATTTGGCCCCGTTCGCGTTTAGCCTGCATCATTAATGGATTTTTGTGGCATTTGGACAGGTAGGGCATTAACCAGGGACACAGATAACCACTCCATCCGCCAGGACATGGTCAGTTGAAATTTCGTTTGTTCCGACTTCCGATAGTGGGATCTGGAAGAGCAATAAAACTGGCAAAGAGTCTGCCGGATTGTGAAGAAAATGCAAATTGCACAGTAACAGAACTTACTGTTGCCACGAGCTAGTGAGTTTGAAAAAAATGCGGTAGGGGTTGTAAAAAAATTACAATACTGTTCGCGGGTAACTTGTGTCTTGGGAGTGGAAGATTTCATGGAGGTGAAAATCGAGGATACCTTTGAAGGAACCAAAACATGCGGTCTCAGAAACCGTGCCTGGGAGAGTGTTCCACTGACTACAAACTCTCACCAAAAAAGCTGTGTCGACATACAAGCCTGCACTGTTGATGTTGTACATTTTTGCCGTGATTACACTCAGTTCATTATCCACTAAATGCTTAAATTGGTTTTCAGTTCTTGCTAAAATAACCACAAGTTAACAATTCTTGTTGATAGCGTAAATCCTTGTTTAAGGCGTAGTTTTCTTCGATTTTGAAGCTTTAGAACATAGCCACGTGTTCTTGAGCCCGTCACGAGAGGGAAAAACTCGCGCAGCTCGCCCTCATAAGCTCCTGGTAATATGCGACGAGTTAGCAGCAGGTCGTAGCACACACGCCGAATTCTGAGCGACATGAGTTTAAAGCGTCAATCTCTCTCTACATGAAAAATTGATTTCAATCCTTGTACTCTTTTCGTCGTCCGCCTTTCTACTTTTTCCAACTGGTCACGTTCTCCCTCAGTTTGTGGATAGGTGGCTGGCAAACCATATTCCGAAATTGGTCTGACGTATGTGGA
>JACCGJ010012244.1:0-48922 GCA_013407085.1 Atriophallophorus winterbourni
TGTGGGTTTGTTGCTGCAAGCTGAATTCTAATCTCCTCATTAGTAAAATATAGTACCTCGAGTGCAGCAATGCCATCCGATTTTACAGAGACTGGTGTGATAGGCGGGTCTATTTGGCGGTCAGTTCTCTGGACTGACTGAAAGTGTTTGAGAAACGCTAAAGACTTTTCGACATCTGAAACTATATGGGGTCCGTTATCCTGTTGCAGGTTACCGATCCACTCGCGCGTTTTGCCTTTAGATTGGGCATAGCTATAGTAACGCTTTGGGCACTGCTTGATATTGCGTGCCAACCGTGTTTCAAATTCACGTTTCGCTTTGCGTTGAATAGCTACAGCCTTATTTCTCACTGTCTTATACTGTATCCAGGACCGTTGTGTCTGTGAAGTCTTATAGCTTTTCCAGGCACGATCCCTGAATTTAATCACCCGACGCATCGCAGGTGTAAACCACATTGGCTTGTTGCGCCGCTTGACATGAACCAACGGAGCAAACTTATCTTGCAAGCTCGAGAGACAGCAATGCAGAAGCTGCCAATTAGCAGCCACATCGTCACCTGTGTATTGCGACAAGATCGTTTTAGCTTCTTCTGTTACAAGATCCCAATCTACACAGTTGAAATCGCGCCTCAGTTTAGGAGGAGGTTTGTTATACCTGAGTATTAGCTGAAAGCTTATCATAATATGATCCCTAGCGGAGGGAGGTATTCTACCTGTCGTACCATTTAACTACTCGAAGAGACTACAAGATCGAGTTACGAAGGTAAGCAACCCTGTCGAAACCTTGTTGGCTCAATGGCATGCTGGCTCATAGCATGCGTGTGAATCCATTCGGTAAAGTCTTCAGACAATTTATCGGTGGAACACTGAGTCGACCATGATATGTGGGGTAAATTGAAATTACCCACTATAAGAACCTGGGACCCTCGGAGCGCAATAAACTGAGATTTTCAAGCAGATTATGCAAATCCTGCAATTTAGCTTGAGGACTCATATAAACGCACGCTATTACCATTGATTGCTTATATGAGTGGATGACGCAGGAGCATAGTTGAACGTTGTGCGTGCTAAGCCGAACGCTCGATTCTGTAGTTGGAAAACCAAGCCCAATAAAAATGGCAACCACGCCACCATTTGTTTCACTAGGTCTATCGCATCTAACTACAGAATAACTGTTACTTATCATCTCGGGGATAGAATCAGTTTCTGATAGCCAGGTTTCTGTCAGTGCTATTGCATGCAGCCGGAGCTCATGTGCCAGGATAGAAAGTTCGGACACCTTATTTCGGATACTACATGAATTTCCGTATAGCACTGTGGCGACGGGACCCAGCAAAACATTTTGACTCATTCCTGCTTGATCCTCGGGCGTAGTACCCGAGGAGACAGCACGTTTTTTGGCGTGCTATTCAGGATGGATGAATAAACCTCTACCTCTTGAAGTACCGTTGTATTCTGAAGGTTACTAACCATCAGCTGCGGAATTGCGGGGTAAGTACTATGAACGACGTTCAGATCCAAAGAACCCTCCGTAGTTTCTGCATCTGATACTGCCATGTCTTTTTCCGAAGGACATTGCATGCTGCCACGCGGCATTTCATGCCAAAGATCACTCTTCTTTGGGGATCCTTTGTTGTCGTCGGGCACAACAACGTGTTTACCTTTGGTGATTCTGTCCAGGCTATTATAACCTGCTAGGAATTTATCACGATCGTTCTGTGAGATAAATTCAACTAAGAGAGGCCTTGGACTTATGCCCGTCGCACCTTTGGTGCCCTTCCACACTCCTACACGATGAACGCGCCTTATCGCTGTGTCTGGACGCATTTCAGCATTTCGGAGCAGATTTCTTATGCACGTCCGGTCCAGTGATCTACGTGCTTTAGCCTCGCGTATGTAGGGTTCATCCTGATTCAGCACCAGGACATTACGAGATTTGTCTCGAATCCCTAAACGCGCTGATTTAATCATTTCAATGTCACTGGAGACTTTCTCGAGGCTAGAAACGACAGCAGCAAGTAGGTTTGAATGAGAGGAAGGAAGCCCACTGGTATTCAAAATCTGTTTCGATTTAGCCTTACTTCGACCTTTACGATGCTTCGAAGGCGAGGAAGGCGAACCCTCTGCCGTGATAGTAGCAGCTACAGCTTGAGTCGACGCACTATCCACTATGTTGCTGTTTCGAGGCTTTTTGGAACGAGAATTTTTTTTCGTAATAACAATCGAATCAGCCTTAACAGACGGAATATCTTCTTTGGTGCTATCGCGTCGCTTTTTAGGACGAGAAGATTTAGTCCCCGTAAGATTCGATTTGTTGGTCCTCGTTGTGCTCTCCCTCACAACTTCAGCATAAGATTTTTTCGGTTAGGTTGGTTTGGAGTGACAGGTTGCCGGGGAGAAGCGATTTTGGGTTTTTCTGAAAATGCCTTTTTCGCGGCCCATTGGCACTCGCTGCACATCCATTGAAACTAACGCTGCGCTACATACACTTTATAATGCTCGGGATGTATTCCCGAACATTTCGGATGAGCCCATCTCTTGCAAGTATGGCACTCATTACCCTTAGAAACCTTTCGGTGACATCAATTTTTCAAGCAACTAGCATTAATCATTGTGTAATCAGTAATGGAATAGTGAGCTAGAAAATAATTTCAGAGAGCGTAATAGAAAGCACGTCAAATTTGAACTTACCGCGTCAAGCCCTTGTAAGCCGCATCTCTTTATATCAGCAACATAGTCCAGGCGAACCTCAGTTGAAGAAATCCTGTCCAGTGTTGTTTAGCTTCGCCGTGATTACAGGCAATACCTTATCCAAAAGTTGCTTGAATTGGTTTTCAGAGCTCGCTGAGATAACCTCTTCCGGAAGCGCATTCCACAAGTTAACAATTCTAGTTGAGAGCGTGAATCCCTGTTGTAGGCGTAGTGTCCTTCGCTTTTGAAGCTTCAGAGCATGGTTACGGGATATTTAAGTTCGCGCTTGATTAGCTGGGAAAGTGATGACAACTTTCATGTCATCAGCGAATAAGAACAGTTTGCTATGCGAAATGACGTTATGTATGTCATTTATATATATAAGAAATAGTAAGGGGCCTAATACGCTACCTTGAATCACCCCACTGGGAATAGGTAGGCTGCGTGATCTACAGCCATTAACTTCAACAGAGTAAGTGCGATCAGTAAGAAAAGAAGTTAACCAGAATAGAAGATTACCACCGATGCCATATGATTTAAGTTTCGATAATAATATTTTATGAGGAACAGTATCAAATGCTTAAGTTATGTCTAGGAAGACAACTACAACTTCCAAACCTTCCTCAATCGATGTAGTCTATATAGTCGAGGTATTCAATCTGACATGTTATGCATGATCTTTTATTTCGGAAGCCATGTTGAGCTTTGGAGAAGAAACTTGGAGATAAGTGATTTAAGATAGCTTTTTTATTATTTTTTCAAGTATTCTAGATAGTATTGCTGTGTGGTTAATTGGGCGATAAATTGATACCGTGTGCTTCGAGCCAGATTTATGTCTGGGTGTAACGACAGAGTGTTTCCATTCTAAAGGGAAGATACCAGATTCGATTCAAGTGTTAAATAAGTTCAGTAGTAGAAGTTTGAAATCGTCACCACCCATTATGCAAATAGCGGGTGGAATGCCTGTTATGTCTGGCTTCAGACTGAACGTAGTTTGCTTGCAGACTTCATTAATATCATTCAGATTTATGCATAAAGTGTTTAATATACTAGGTGTTCGAAATGTTCCGGTCATATCTTTATAAATGGAAGTATTGTAAGTAGTATTGAAATATTTAGGAAATTCTCCGCAGATTGTAATAGGGTCTGTAATTCTTATTTCTGCCGAATTATAAGTTCGATCCTGAGTAATAAAATCTACTTTGCTGGTTGAGTTCACGGATCGTGATTTAAATAACCTGCTAAGTGATTTTAGTTCATCACAACTGTTCAGTGCTCTATTTTCCGATGCAATCAATGTGTGGTCTAGAATGAGTTTGTGGTCACTCAATAGTTCATAGGAACGTAAACGAGCAAAAATGTCGTTATTGGTCATTGCAACTGTAGACCACTATTTTATTTTCTTTTCCATTTTCTCGAGTCTAGTTGTTTTATGCGTTTTCTAGAACTGCTGGCTTTATCGATAAGACCTATAATTTTCGAATGGAATGTCGAGGAAATAGTTGAAAAATCATGTGAAAGAAAGAATTGAGACTAATCTTCAATCCTTATAAGTGTTGAAAGTAAGTTCCAATCGATGAAACGGTGAAGAGTCTTGACCTCATTGGTAGCTTTGCAATTGCATGATAGATGGAAGGATAATATTTTATGGTCCCAATTAAAGGTGGAAGGCAATATTAGTAAGTTGTTTGGATCAATATTTAGAGTAGAGACTAAGTTAAGAATGTTGCCCTTTCTAGTTGGTCTATCAATAAATTGTTTGTAACCTAGTAAGTCAAGCATTTTCATAAAATTTGTATGAGAGCTAACTTTACTTCGTTCGTGCCAGTTTAAATTAGGCATATTAAAATCACCGGCTATAAGTTTATAACGTGCATGATGTAAAGACGTTTCGATGAAAGCTTGAGTTAATGTATTCAGATTATATGAAGTTGAGCCTGGTGGGTAGTAGATGCAGCCTATTAAAAGATCCAGTATAGGTAGTTCTATCCAAAGTGAATCTTCAAGTTCTGTTAAATTCGAAGATGTTATACTATTAGCTTTAAATCTTGAATGCACATAAATAAGGCAACCGCCACCTCGTTTCACAGTGCGGTTTCTCCTAAATACCTGGTAGTTAGGTATCATGAGTTTAGAGTCAGAGTGATCATCAGTATTAGTGTTATAGTATGGTTCATAATTGGAGCGAGAAACATAAGGATTATAAAAAAAAGTTTGGGGAATATAATTATTATAATAAGAGGGATACTGTGTAATAGTAGATGAATTATAATAAGGTTGAATATCACAAAAAGGTGTAGGAGGAGGTGATGAATGGTGATAGTGTTGCTTATATGATAGGGGGTTATTCATTAAGAAACGAGATGCGTCAATACGGTTGTTGAGACTGGGTGAACCACTTATATAATTAGTTGTCCGCATACGTTGTTGGTGAGGTGGTCTGATTAGTGCCTCTCTGAAAGTAGGAGGTTTTGGTAAGAGGGGTCGTGTTTGTCTTAGTTTAGGTAAACGCGGCGGGCGTAGATGCAGATGTCGAGTTACACTCACACCTTGATTATCAGGTGCGGATGTCGAACTTTAGGAACTATTAGAGTTAGTTTCAATTACAGATTCACATTGCATTTGTTCATTGGTATCTGAGGTATTGTTACTAATATTGGAGCTGATAACTTTGCGTTTTTTTACAGTTAAATTTTCGTTGCATGGGTGTTAAGTCGTATTCTCCTCCGGTACTTTCTATTAGTTAGTGATTTGGGGACTGGTGGGCATGACCTTAAGTTGGACAAGCCTCGGATGCTACCAATTCTCGATTATTGTGATATCATATATTCTCACATGGGTAGGCGTAATTGTTTTCTCTTAGAGACTCCAACGTACTTCCGGCAGATTAACTTTCAGCTATTCCAACCCCTTGCCTTATCTTGAATGGTGTAATTTGCTGAATGTCGAACCACTATGGCTACGCAGAATTCGTCTGAATCTGCTTCTTTTCTTTCGAATCATTACCCAGCAACGAATTAAGCTTCAGTCTGGCATGCGCTTTCACGATTATATATTCCATATTATCTGCGCAATCGAACACGGCTGTCAAATATCCCTATGTCTCGCACTAAATTTAGACGTAACTTCTTCTTAATTAGATCTGCACAACTTTGGAATTCTCTTCCTATTCATTTCCCTATGTGCACATCTACAGGAAAATTTGTAACGCTTGTAGAAACTCTTAACGTTCACTCACTATCCGAAATCCTTGAGATAAACTCTTCTCACAGGATCCCAAATTTCTAATTCCACATCTTTCTCCACATATTTAGATATCATGGGGTCTTAGAGTATTCTCCGGATAACTGGCCATTCAAGTGTCAGGTTACCGGACACTAAATATGTTGCTACACATCTTCATCGTGAACGTGAATTTTATAATTATTTTACCATATGACCATATCCTTAACCGTTATCTGTTTACATTAAACCTATTTATGTATAAAAACATGCTTTACCATACCGTATTTATTGTAAAAAACAAAAAAGTAAAAAGCGACAAAAATGCTAAAAATATTGTTTTTTTATGATTTTTTTAATCGTTCATGATCGCTCTACTATTTCACTTTGATAACTTCTCACCATGATGGTGACGAGAATATTTTACATTGTGTTCCAGTGTCTCCGATTCCCAAACCAACTCCGATACTGGCCCTTGCTTCTTCCGCGTAAGAATGATTCTTCTATATGAACCGAAATCCCTACTGGCAAACAGTTTCGGTTTCCCTTATTCGACAATTCTTCGACTTTCCTGGATCGTACAACCGGCCCAAACCTCGAGCAATTCAAACCACAATCTCTCCTCATTCCCTCCATTTTCTAATTTTTTCAATTTAACTTCGGATATTTCATGTACTTTTCTTCAATCACACCCACCAACATTCCAAAGAAGTCAATTTATATATAAAAAAACGTAAAAAAACTAAAAAAACATTGTTTTTTTAAATGTACATTCTTATTTCCTAAATGATGTACTATTTTACTTTGATGACCTATCACCGTGCTGGTGAAGAGAAATTCTTTCATTATATTCCAGTGTCTTCGAATAACGAACCATCACTGTAATTGGCTTCGAAATCTATCCGCCCGAGATTTGTTCCGTATGCGATTCATTCTCCTGCAGATAACGAAAATCCGGCTGGTGAACACATTTTGGTTTGATTGGTCGACAATTCTTCAAGAGTATTGGAGCACAGCACCCTACTTCTTCCTCCCTGCTATTCGCCACACCCTCTCTCATCCCCCACAATATCTCAGATTTTCTTATTCCGATGGATTCATGTTCTCTTTTCAATCTTCTTATTCAAACTTTCCGTAATAACATGAATTTATCAATATATAATTTATTTATCATTTTTTTATGACAACTTCATTACAATTCGCACCACTTTTTCCATAATTACCTTCGATTTCTGTTCTCCATTTGTTTCTTGCATCCTTGCCATTCGTAAATCTTGACATAATTTAAATGAAATTTTATTTCTATTAGACATTGATAATTTTTTTCTCACCTACTGTATATTGATTTCCCTTATTGAACGAAAAAAAAAATGTTTAAAAATCCCGCTCACTTCGGTCACTTGCACTGTACTATTTTTTTGATGTTCAATTTGCTAAAACTGATCATGTATTGCATGCCTTGGATAGCCAATGAAGAGAGAGAGAGAGAGAGAGAGAGCTAAGAGAGCGAGAGAGAGAAGGGAGAGAGAGAGAGAGAGAGAGAGAGAGAGAGCATCGACATGCTGACCAGAATCAGTTGAAGCACACCTAAATTCACGCCAGGAGCAGATTACTTTAGCATGAGCGATGTTTGGTCCATGTTGTTGTGGACCCCAACGCCCGCACCACAAAAGGAAGTGGTCTATTTTACTCTTGATCAAATTCTCTAAAACGTTCCAAATCACAGAAGTAAGTGTGACCGGCTTGTAATAAACATGAAATCTAGGGTCTACACTCCTAAACATAGGTTTATTAATACCATGTTTCCATTTCCGTGGCAAGCTCCCTAATGTAACAGATTTTTTAAACAACCTGTATAGCGGATGTGACAACACGTCTGAGAATGATCGTAAAACAAACGGATGAATACCATCTGGTCCTAGCGCGGATTGTGTCTTACTGTTCCAACACGAATCTAACCGTCTCTGATCAGAAAGAAGCTCACGATTTTGAGAGACAGAAGGGGATAACTGTCTTCGAGACAGTCTTTTGAGGCATATTGCTGAACCATGGCCTCAGCATTTAAACCATCTGTAACCGACAATTCGGTCCGGGGAAAATCGAGTACAACGTCAATGATTTCAGTCTCGATATAAACACCAATGTGTCTATCCAACGGTTGAGTAACGCGTTCAAGCCCACCAAAATATTGACAAGACAATACGTGAGATGAGTACGGTACTATTGAAGCAAAATAATTATACAATAAAAATAGCAAAACTCAATTATTCCGCTTCGTACTGAATCCAAAAACAAGAATATTCAACAGCAACAATGACCACGAATGATTGCAACTTCAAATAGCGCGCAATGGGCCAAATAAAGATACACAAATATAAGCTCAAGAACGAATAAATTCAAGTAGTTCGGTAAAACAAAAATGGTAAAAATATACAAAAATACCAGCAGATTTGAACAGTCAGTTGTCAATAAAATAAATTCAATGTACATCTTACACCATCATTAGTAATCTCTAAATCATTATGAGTTATCAACATAGGAATATATGGCGATGCATTTTTGCGCGACGAATGTATGCTAATAGCCGTTTTGGTGCACAAGTAGACTCGTTACCCAGTCGCTTGTCGTACAGCATAAGTTTGCTGCATTTCAAAGCCGTGCAGAGGTTTCTAGCTTGTCAATAATTGTCGAAGTCAATGTGGTTTTTCAGGCTTACGAATATCCACATCAGACATTGGCGTTACCACAAACGTTTCCGAATCTCATTTGTAAACCAAGGGGAACATTTCGCTTAACAACGACGTGTGGACAATAGAACAGCCTCCTCCATAACTGTCCACAAATTATTCCAGAGCACCAGCCAACAATGTCCAACATCAGCTGATTGATCAAAAGACCAATCAAGAGATGATGCAACATCCCGTAACCTATCCCCGTCTGCATTCCAAAACTTCCTTCTGGGAAAAGGATCTGGTACCCAGCAAGTGTTGCGTTCCCAAATAAAACTTAAGGTCGCATGATCACTACAACCTAATGTAGCTTCAATCCGAAGCTGAGTAACATCGGACTGCGTTGGAGTGAATACCAAGTCCAAAATGGATTCGCATTCTCTAGCTTCAAATCTGGTCGGATAGGAAACATGCTGCACGAGCCTCACAGCGTCCAATAAGTCCTGCTTGAATGACCCATAGTCATTCTCTAGCGAAGCTCAATCAATACAACGAGCATTTATATCGCCAGTAATCAAGCAGTTTGAAGCTCTACCATACTAACAGATCTGTGATATCAGAGTATCTGCCTGAGTATTATGAGAATCATGAGCGACACCAATTCAGCTGCAGTCCTTATACGGTAGCATAAGAGCTCACTCAAACCGGCAGTCTCCTGGAAACGAGCTAACACTGTGACGGAAGTATGTTGGAATTATAAAGCAACCCCACCACCGAATCTAGCGGCTGTTAGATCTGACCGAATGAGTCTGTATCCAGGTAGGGCCACCTCGGGATCATCCTGCTCAGGTGAGATCCAGTTTTCCGTCACCTAAATGATCACAGGAGGGTTCTGTTAAATCGCTCAAGGAGTTTATCCAGTTTGTTAAAGATGCTCCTTGTAATAAAATATATCACTTTTAAAGATCCAGATCCCTCCAAATACCTATAGTCAGAGGCTGCCATCGAACTTTTAGGCTCATTCTCACAACCAGAACATCCACAATGCACACGTTAGTTTCACTTTCGGCTCGGCGCTCGCCAATCTCCTGATTAGCTTTACGCATTTTCACACAATCCTCAGGAGAGAGATCATGCTGGAGTCAACGTTCACTTACATTCAACCTCTAACCACTCTACTGTAGTAAGGTCAATTACTCAGCGGAGTCTAACACAATCTTTAGGGGCGAACACCTGGCGCTAGTCTGCGTAACGTTACATCATTTTCCCTTTCGTCGATAATTGGGGCACAATCAGAGTTTAACAAATCGCGTTGCTGTTTAATTCTGTCTGTCTCCAAAGCATCTGTTTGCTCCGGCGCATTGTGAAGAATGATGCAGGATTTTCTACTCTCATCAGTGATAAAGCTCCGGTCTCTGTTATTGATAACTTTAGCCAGCTGCGTAAGTTTGTTCACCTTTTTGGGCTTATGAACGTTCGTTGCACCGGCAAAACAACTCCATCTTTTGAACCGAGTATGACGAAGAATAAACTTTCGAAAATGTGCGTACATATTCGGATTACGCACAAAATTGGTTTACACAAGATTTCTGGTGGGTATCCTCCTTTGAGGGTGAGTCACTATCTACAATTCTCCCATCGAGACCTTCAGAGGTCTTAGCAGAAGCCAAGTCAACTTGAAGCGAGATTAAAACCAGTCGGAGGTCGTATTGTTCTGAAGCCACAGATACATCTCCGGCTTCATTCAACAACATTGAATATGGATCCACGTTGAACATATTCCACATTAAACAGCTTCGGCGTTATTGGCCACCTGTTTTGATCAAACCATACAAGAATCCCCAGAATGAGCAGCGGAGCACCCATTCACTTGAGGCTTCGTTCAAGTCGATGTTGCATCAACTCATTTTGTAAGTTCACGAGGATAAACCATATTCAAATCCTTCAAAAACAGAAAAAAGGTTCATGTGATATTTTTTAAATAGCTCTGATATCCAGAACAATATCAAAACATCGTAAGAAGAAAACGTTAACGTTGGCCTTGAAATTCACAAATTGTGAATGCCGTTTAGATTAATTGGGTTGTTTTTTTTGAAACACTGCCATGCAACAATTAAATAGATAAATAATTTTTTTCTTGGATTTTCAAATCGTGATAATAATTACCACCAATTGCCAAAATGTTTGTACATTCTAATTTCAGGATGTACAATCCCATTTTCAAGGTCACTTATGTAGCGGAATTTTAAGCTCGAAAATATGTTAACAGCATATAGAAGTTGCTTCCGGAGAAGCAGTTATTAATCTGTCATTATGTAAAAATACAGGCATCGTGAAAAATTTGAATGTTCCGGAAACCACGGTAGATGTTAAAACCACTACCCTTGCAGTCGTGAGGTCCAGGTTCGAATCCGGGCGGCGGCAGTATTTTCTGTAAATAATTCGTCATTGGATTTAAGACACATCATTTTTTCCAAATAGCGTTGTCTAACTTCTATATCCCTTATCTCAATTTCAATTTTGTCCAAAGCAACAGAAGTTCAAACAAACCACTGGCTGATAATTGTTATTAAAAATAAATGAATAAATAAAATAAATGCCTACTAACAAACTACAAGTAATAGCGGATGCAGTGCTCAAGGAAAGTTCCAGCTCTGATGAGCTGGATCCATTTTTTGATACGTTTCCTAATGACACTCACTAATGACTCTCCCACAGTTCCTTTTCTCAATCTCTGCAACCATTCGTGCACCGTTTCGCTGAACCAGCAGATGCAAAACTCAACGAAATGGAAATGAAAAGAAAATCGAGGGAGCGGATAAAATGGGAGAGGGAGATTGCTTTGGAAAAAATCAGAATTAGGATGAGAGAGATAAAAGTTAAACAATCCTATTTGGAAAAACTGATGTGTCTTCAATCCGAAGACGAATAATTTTCAGAAAATACTGCCGCCGCCGAGACTCGAACCTGCGACCTCAGGACAGTTAGGCGATGCACATGACCAATACACCACTAGGTCACTGGTGAATTGTCTAAATTATAAGTAATTAGATAGACTTTTATTTCAATGTTTCTAGCCTAGCCAAAATTGGTAGTGGAGATAACGTTCACCGAAACCACTGAAGTTCAACGTATAATGTTCATCGAATGGTTTCGAACTCGAACTTGCGCGGTACGTTCAACTTGATTGTATTTCTCACGCTATGATTAAATATTACGATATTTTGCCGATTCTGTGAAATTGCAATCTATATTACCTGCATTACTAAGATATAAATATCTATTTTCTATATCTTAATTATGGCTCACATTACTTTTCCATGCTTAAAGGCTGGTTGTGGTAAGCATGTAGCCAAAAGTATTGAGTGTTGTACATGCAGACGCTGGGCGCACCAAAGGTGCTCTAGCATACCAAAAGACCAGTACACCATATATGCAGCCCATACATGGTTCGAATTTGTCTGCATGGAATGCAAAGAAGTTGCACGGGAGGCTTATCGTAAGCAAGTTTCCCAATTACTCGCAACATTGCACGAAATAGCACAAAGATCTTAGGCGCAAGTTGCAGCATCGCACAAACCAATCTTGCATAGATCGGCGGATGTACGAAAATCTGCGGAAAAAAGTCAGGGTAAAAATAACAACAATGTTGTTAGTCAGCGTAAGAAAAAGAGCCAGCCAGCTCGAAAGTTACCGCGCTCCCCAACAAGTGAAAAAACCGAGCCGCGTCTCGATAATTTAGCGACGATTAACTCGTAATTGGCTTCAATCAGCAGCGAATTGCGAAAGAAGGCACTTTTCCCGAGAAAAGTTTGAAAACCAGGACCAGAAACATTCTGATCCATAACGAGCAAGAGCCTTTTATACAGGAGGCTAAAGCACGACGCAGTTTAGATCGCAAATGCGTACAAAATTTACTGCGTCTGGCAGACCTTAAGCCCAATCTACAGATATTTCGGGTACACAGAATCGGTCTGTATAAGAAAGGAAACCAAGCAAGGCCAATCTTGGTGGAATTCAGAAACCAGAGAGACAGAGACCTGGTTCTCTCTAAAGGCGACCAAATACATACCAATACAAATGGTTTGTATAGATTGGTGCCAGATAGCCGCCCAGTTTCAGCAAATTATTTTGCGTTCCAGCGTTCGGGTAGCAAAGTAGCAAAACCGGAGAGCAACCCTGATAAGCGCCGGTTGAATAACTCCACAACAGCGGATATTTCAATCAAGAACGCTCAAGTGCTGGTAGAAAATATAGGGGACGAATCGTGGCTAAGTTGTGATGCAGCAAACGAAAGCCACGCTTCGTATGCGCTCAATGCTCCTGCATTAAGAACCTCTACGCCACAACCTTCCAGCGACGTAGATTCTCCACACAGCACTAATTTGGACATTCCAAAAAACTTGGTAATACCTCGGGTTTTGCGCCCGAGGGTTGTCCGAAATTAGGCGGGGTACATCGAAATGCTGTGAACATACTATACACAAATGCTTGCAGCGTGCGTAGTAAATGGCTGGAATTAATGCAGAAAGCCTCCAATAGTAAATCTAGGATCCTAGGTATATCAGAGACCTGGCTTCAAGATGCAGACATTATTCCAGTTGATCTTCTTGCGACATATACAGCCATCAGATCGGATAGACCAGATGGTAGACGCGGAGGAGGAGCTATAATACTACTACAACATGGTATTAAATACCAAGACTCTGGCATCAAAATGGCCACCTTCGGCATCCAGCTGGTCTCGACAATCGTCACAGACGGTAAGCTTTCTTTTGCGTTAGGCTTATGATGAGGAGGACCAGGAACTTAGGGAACTTCTCACCAGGTTGCTCAAAACTGCCCCACGAGTCTATTTAATAGGTGACTTTAAATTACCGGGTATTGACTGGGACACTCAGACAATCTGTGATAGAATTTCCCAGGTATATCTCGATTAGATGCACTCCAGTGCGCTTCATCAGCACGTAAGTGAGAAAACTAGGTACAGAGATGGACATTCACCATCTACACTGGACCTACTTTTGTCTAAAGGTCCTAAAGATGTTCAAAACCTCTCTTACGACTCACCTTTAGGGAAAAGTGACCATGTCACCATAATATTCCAGGCAATTCTCTGTTTTCATAAGCCACAAGTCAAATACAGGCGTAATCTAAACCGAGTTGACAGGAATTCTGTACGGCTTTCCGCTTTACGATGTGACTGGTTCTCTGGAACCAATGACATCGAAAGTAAATGGTCGGTTATTAAGCGCAATATTTTAAGTCTTCAAGACCTTTACTGTCCTTTTCGACCTATACGGCTAAAGAACAAGCCACCTTGGTGGACTCCTGCGGTGCGACACAACATTATTAGGCGCGACAGACACTGGCGGAGATACACAGCCTTGCCAACCTATAGAAATTGGTCGTGCTATAAGGCTTCGAGGAACAACACAGTAAAGCTACAACGGAAGCTTAAGCGATGCTACGAAACTTACATGGCGAAGTCTGCTAAAAAGTACCCTAAGAAGTATTATAGTTATGTTCAGTCTAAAGTTAAGACAAGGGAGCACATAGGTACCCTAATATTAGACAATGGCCAGAAAGCCAATTCTGACCCCGAAAAGGCAGCAGCTTCGCTGGATTATTTTCGAAGCGTACATAGAATAGATGGCGGGGATGCGATTCACTCAGTCCCAACTCTTAATACGGGAATGGGTGCCTCACTAAGCGAAGTAGTTTTTTGCACGGATGATGTCGCACGTGTCCTAAAGAATCTAGACGGAAATAAATCCGCCGGACCTGACAATGTGCATCCTAAAATTGTAAAGGAAATATCTACGGTACTAGCAGGGCCTCTATGTGAGTTATATAACGAATCGTTCTGCAAAGGCATCCTACCAGATGACTGAAAGAAAGCCATTGTCGTACCCATTCCAAAGGGAGGTTGCGCAAACATAGTAACGAATTTCCGACCGGTAAGCTTGACTAGTGTTTTATGTAAAACCTTGGAGAGACTTATCAGGGATCGATTGTGCAGCCACCTCGTTCACAATTCATCATTAAGCACGGTTCAACATGGCTTTCTCAAAGGAAGGTCGTGTCTCTCAAATCTTTTATGCTTTTTAGATCGAGTTTCTAAGACACTGGATGAAGGCGGACGGGTAGAGGTCTTTTACTTAGACTTTAGTAAGGCGTTCGACTCGGTTAGTCACAGGTTCCTAGGGATAAAGCTCTCGACCAAAGGCATATCTGGTAAGCTTCACGACTGGATAACCAGTTTTCTTCGTGATAGATCGTTCCAGGTCCGTGTAGGAGATACTACCTCTCAATTCGCAACAGTTACCAGTGGGGTCCCACAAGGTTCAGTATTAGGCCCAATACTCTTTCTGATCTTCATCGATGATCTGGCATCGCAGTTGTCATGTCCCTGCTACATGTTTGCTGATGATGTCAAATTCACCGGATCCAGTGATCACGGTGATTTATTGAGAGATATTGAACAGGTCATTAAATGGTCGCAGGATTGGGATCTTCCTCTGAACTATAGTAAATGTCATCTGTTGTCTGCAGCAGTCGACAGAATTACAGTAACTGCGAATAACGGTAGGATCGACTTTCAATCTATTCAGAGGATTAAGGATTTGGGTATAGTAGTAACAGCGGACTTCAAATGGGCTGCGCAGTGTGCCACCGCTGCACAACGAGCTAGAGGAGAACTCTTTAGGCTTAAATCCGTTCTGACATGTAGAACGCCGGAAGTGTTTATCCCTTTATATACGGCGATTGTCAGGCCGCATTTAGAATACTGCGTGCGAGCCTGGAGCCCCTTTTTTCAAAAGGACATATTACTATTAGAAAGAGTCCAACGACTGGCTACCAAAATGGTTGAAGGTATGTTTGGGAAACCCTACGAAGAACGTCTAATTTCTTTAGGTCTCTTCTCCCTTCGGCGTCGGCGTCTACGGGGTGACCTCATAGAAACTTTCAAAATCCTGAAAGGTTTAGGCGACGAGGGCTGTCAAATCCTGTTCTCTCGAGCAATCAACCCCTCAACTAGAGGACATACATTGAAGCTCGCGGAAAACCACAGCCGTCTGAATCTTAGGCAACACTTTTTCAGTGAAAGAGTGGTAAGCTTCTGGAACAAGCTGCCTGAGGAACTAATAGCTTGCACATCAATAGGTGCATTCAAAAGGGGTTTAGATGCCTTGTGGCTTGGGCTTTTCCCAGACTTTTTCCCGTGAATATGCCTGTTGTCTGTTGTCAGAATTGTCCATTTTTGTTCATTTTGAAATTATATGGTCTTGACCACAATTTAAAAAAATCCTGTTAAATAATGCCTCGTTTTATATGTCATGTTTTAAATGTACGCACCAATTTCCATAGCTAACCTCTCACCGGCTTGGTGAAGAGAAACCCTTTCCGTTTTTCTCAGTCGCAGCTACAAATTCTGGGACCAAAGGACGGCTTGGAAAACATCGGACGTACCTTCGCATACGACGAGGATACCAGAGGAAAATGAACAAACTTTGGCAGTGGTGGGCGCTCGTTTGAAGCTTTATACAGACGGAAATTCTGGACGCTCGATTGGCTTATCCCTTGGCGGCGCGATCGTCGAGGATATCCAAATCACAATAAGAAAAAACGCTTTGGCAGTGGTGGTTGCTTCTCTGCAGCTTTCCACCGAAAGAAATTCTGGACGCTCGATTGGCTCGTTAGCCACATACTGTCCTGTGCAAACTAAGCTGAACTGAACTGATAGATGCGTGGATCTCTACACATGATGAAAGTTTTCGGTTTGTTTGTTCAAAATAAATTACTCTTTAATAAATATGAACTGTTTTCTTGTCCGGTAGAAAAAGGGAATTGACTCCATTAGACTGTGGTTGTAGCGGTTGATTTAGTGGAGATTTCACTTCTAACTGCGTACGCCTCCTGATTATTGCACCCGACAAACCGGAACACAATTCTCAGAGTAACACGGCATACAGATCCAAAACAATCAGACGATTGACTTGTCCCAAAACAGAACACGTGAGCGGCGTGAATAATATATTCAAATTGTTTACATATTTACATGTATCATTATAACAACAAATGACAAAATATGTAGGATTAATATAATAAAATATGCAATGAATAAAACACCATAAGGTCTTCTGTGGGCCAGTCTTATTTGGGTGCTGGTTGAGAAGTTATGCTGGGAACAAAATACTCGAAAGCGAATGAGTGTTCCTACGAAAGATGTGAAGCCAGATGTGATTTAAATTCGTGTAAAGAGAACTGAGTCTTATATATTTTGGAAGAAGATTCCACTGTTCAACATATTTAGTCAAGTAGAAATTGTTCCTTACCTTAGTACGGACCCTTGGTAATTTAATAGTTTTTTCACTATTTCTCTATCTATAATTAAAGTATGTGAAGATTCGAACTTTTTTCTATATTATCCGATGATTGTATTCTAAAGAATAAGATGAGGTTATACTTGAGTCTGCTAAACCACAACGGATCGATTTTCAGCTGTATACATGTTTATAAGATTGATTGGTGTTGTAACCGAAAATGAATTTTGAAATAAAACGCTCTATCTTTTCTAACACTATGCTATCTGATTGATTTATATTGCTATGCATTGTGTTACACTAGTCTAGAAGAGGTATAGTGAATAATTTATAGGTTTCCATTTTACAATGAAGTTGGATTATAGATCAGTGTATAATGATCATATTTGGCTTGCTTTTAGTATTAAAGAAAGAAATCTGGACGCTCGAATGGCTCGTTAGCCACTTACTGCAAACTGAACTGAAGGTTGCGTATCTGTTCATTGAAAGTATGTATGTATGTATTAAAGCGCAAGCCTGATCCATGCAAAGAGCCGCACAGTTAGAGACTGCACGTGGGCCAAGATACTGTCAGGTTGCCCGCGCTTAGGCAGATATGAGGAAAAAGAGAATGAGAAATGTTACTGAGAATCCACCATGTTTTATCTTGCAGCTCACTACCTCTGGCCAATCAATTTAACACGGTGTTAGCAGCCCAGCACAAAGTACTCAACGGCCGCAATCCATGCATTGAAAGCGAGTGATTATAAATACTTACATCCATCCAACGATAGAATACATGGTGGATGACACAACTTAGCAACTCACAACACATTTCCTTTAATAACGAATGTAATTGATTAGTACCTACGGGTCAATGAGATGTTGTTTGTTCTACATGCGGCAAAGGAATCACAACGTTCGTACGACTAGCAGCCCAAACACGCTGAGGAAAGTGTTACAGTTGCGGTAAACATCAATGCCATTTTGCTTCGGAAGACGTTACGCTAATAATGACACTCAGTTTGTTTGCAAAACGTCACCAGCCAGCTATGCAAGTATGACGAACACCTAAAATGAAAATCCAATACCTTAGCTACAAGTTATCATGACTGCACAAGAATTTATTGATTTAAGTCGAAGTTAATAGGATCCTTCGCCGAAAATCACGTTTCCGTTGTGAAATATACATTGCCGGATATTTAGACATAAATACCATCAAGCACACATTTGGTATATTTGACCACAGAGAAGAACATTGCATAAAATTTCATTTTTTCCATTTTCCAAAGAGGTTATTGCTCCATTTACAAATGCATCTTAGATAAATCCCCTTCGTGCAAATTCAAATGGTTTTAATGAATAAATTTTTTTGGCTTTGCAAAAACTATTGATAATTTATTGAACTTTATGAAAATGAAAGTATATGAGTGACCGATTATCAGCGACGGAATAGAACAAAGAGTGTAACAAAGCTAAGCTGGTGATGTATTAACAAATGCCATTACAAACCCCCGCAGTTTAACAAAGAAATAAACAGAGAAAGATTTAAAATTAAAATTAACGGATTCTAATGTGAAAGGACCATAAGGATATTTGAGCTTGAGATTATAGATTGTTTCAGGGATTCATTTAAGTTGCTCACATGTTTCAAAAGCAGCTTGATCATAGCTTGGTCATTTGATTAGTATACACTGAAAATCACATGCATTTAATCATTTCTGAATCAAGAAAAGCCCATAATAACGCACATCATTACGATTATATTTTAAATGCAGCATTCCCTACGTGAAATTCGTAGTGATATTTTCTGGGTAAAAAGCTGTTTCGTTGGAATGTCCTTTTCAGAACGAATCATACAATCTAAACCCGTTGAAAAATGCAAACTACGCATTCGATGATTAATCCAAATTGTATTCAAATATTTATATGATTCTACTTGATATATATGTAGAGTATGTTTTTATTGAGCAGATGGCCTTGTCTACCATTACAACCCGGATTTAAGGGACTCTTTACCAATTGAGCTGTGTTGACAGTCTACTCATAAGTAGTAAGTAAAACTAAAAGGACATCTAAAATGCTCCGTACTCTAGGTCAGAAAACTCCAATAATATTAACAGCTGATCGAATCAGAATTTTGGTGTGTAAGGAATGACAATGGGAGCACCACAACACATCAGAATTTTTCATGTTTCACGTCATTTTCTGTGCTTTTCATACATACAGAGAGTTTGAATCCTTGTACCAACACTAGGCTTCGCTCCAGGTTTCGACACGGTATTTCTTCAAAACATTCAAGTTGGCAGGCGGCAAAAGTGAAGTTAGAACTTGGAGTTACTATATATGCCTTTCCTCGTTATCGCTTGTTTAAATCCACCTTGGTATATTCCGTAATCGCGAAACTTTCTACATCTTTTCAAACGAGGAATACGCAAACAAACCCGTGACAATATTCTAACACTTTTCACAAAACGAACACGTGTCCTCAATCTACTCAAACGGGTATTTTGGGGAATTTTCGCTGAAGATATTCCCAAGGATTATAAATACATACCTGAGACCATTCATGGTCTTCGTGGCTCAAGCAAGATGTAGAACTTATGCAGTTAATCATAGGAGACCTTACCACACTTTACAAAATATTTCTTACCCCAAAACATCAATTCGTCTATTAGGCGAAGGGATATAAGGAATTATGGGACCCATGAATATACGCTGTGGTTACCCATTTTAGCCTAAACTGTAGAGGATATTGTTATTCTGTCCGTGCCTGTTTTACTTGAAACAGTTTATATTCTACCTTTGCTCACTCAATTAACATGCATCTGTTTAAAACGAAATTTAACCAGCTTTCATGGAATTATCCGTCCAATACTGTTACAAATATTCATTAATAACCTACCGCAATTGGTTGTTCTTGTCGCTGATTTAAAACTTTGGATGAAGGTCAACTACGTTCAGACTTAAATAATCTGCACCTGTGGTCAATTTAGCACCAGCTGCTCTTCAAATTTCACCAGTGCAAAAAACATTCACGTTCGCATACACCGTTGCCAGTAAAACGCAGGAGTGGAGTACATCAGAGAAAGATATCTATATATCTATGTTTGCAAAACAGTCTGCATTGTGAGGCCGGTTATAAGCATGAACGCAACATACTCGGACGTTTTCCGACGAATACTTTAAAAAAGGTTCTCCAAGTTCCCTGTCCTTTTTCCAATCCCCATTCTTGTCTATGTCAATGAAATAACGGAAAATTGTAACCTGTAACAAAACTAGTTCTCAGCATCCCAAACTAGTTCGAAACATCCGAAAAGATGGCCCATACGAATTTGTTCGACTTTCCCTATGGACGAATAAGATGGTCGTATAGCCTGGGAGGGCGTTTCATCTAAGGGAAGGAAAACCCTGATATTAAACCTCCGCTGCCTTGCGGGATACCCGATCGCGGGAACGGCTTCGGGAGAAAACCCTGAGGAAAAATCTGGAACAGAGTTTGGTGGACGGTTAGTTGGTGCACACCAGCTCTTTCTGGCAACTCCCTGCTGCCTTGCAGGTTGCACTTGGTTGTGCAAAGGCTAGAGAAGCTGACTCGAACAAACGCCGAGTGGCCTGGGCAACCTGACAGTATCTTAGCCCACGTGCAGTCTGACTGTGCGGCACTTTGTCTGGATCAGGCTTGTGCTTTCATACATATACATACATCCTCCAGGAGATAGTCGCACAAAGTAAGTAAGTTAGTATAGATTCGGATTGATCACTCTCGAGCAAAGGCCCATCCGAATTGACCTGATCTGGTCATACAGAATACTCTATACGACACCATACCCCCTTCCAGCACGTATGCAATATTGCTCCCAAACTTCTCATCACAAACAGTTATCATGTCGCCCTAGAAATACCACATTTCTAATTAAATTGTCCCCGAAACTTGAATAGTTTGCCCCAAGATATTATGTACTCGACGAGTGAACTGATTTTGAACCAAAATCACGAACTCTTTAGATAAGTAATACTGGTTTGGTCACAGTTCATTGATAACCATCAGTGTTCCCGTTATACACATGTATCCGAAACAAACAAATTTGATCAAAACATATTACGGACCGACATTTACCCACACTGTGCCAAACTTGAAATTATTTGTACGCCTCCTTTGAACCGCATGCATCGAAATGTGGGAGAACGTATATCTTATAGTATTGTACAGATAAATTGATTTGCCACCGGCATTAAGCACGCTGGAGTCTCATTACCATTGCTATTTTCTTTTCCCATATCTGTCTAGGCCCGAGCAACCCGACAGTATCTTAGTCCACGTGAAGTCTAGAACTGTGTGGCACTTTGACTGGATCAAGTTTGTGGTTTTATACATATATAACGTTCGTTCACGTTTTACATACACAGATGCATACATAGTCGGAAAAAGGAGGCAGATTTAAGATGAAATGGAAATAGTGGAACATTCTGAGAAAATTTGCACACACGGCTGACGGATGATTGGATGTCTTCAAAACAACGCCTAGTGATTCCGTGTCAAGCACCTAAAGTCAATTTGAAACGCAAGATTAGCTTCTTGTTTATACACATGATTGAACACACCAGAAGAAAAAGAAGCACTTACAACTCAGCGATGATATGCACATCCGAAAAAATGCTAACAATACCATTACTAGAGAGCATGTTTCAAAAACACTCATTATTACTATGAGCGTACAACTGATGTGTATAATAATAACATATTATAGCTAACGAGAAAGACGTTCAAGAAATTATTAGCACGGTCACTGAAATACGCTAGAGTCTCACTATCATTTCCTGATCTTTTTCTTCCTGTTAACTGTCTAGGCCTAGGCAACCTGACAGTGTGTTAGCCGACGTGCAGTCTGACTATGCGACACTTTGCCTGGATCAGGCTTGTGCTTTCATACCACACCATACCGCTGAGACACGAATTTCAAACGGTATGAAAGAACAATAACCTGACATTCGAATCAATCCACGCGTCATCACGAATTGCGGGGCTTAGTCAGGGGTGATTTTAAGAGAGGGTCAACAGAACATTTTCACCCTACTACGACCACATCGCGTACGATAGTTGAATCAAGTGTAGAGAATCGAAAATGGTCGTTTTCTAAAATTTGGAATCAGGAAGTCAACTTTATGAAGGTCGAACTTGCGGTACAAATACGTTCGCAAAAGATATATGAAAGCTCTTGGCATTGATCCTACGGGTTAGACAGAACTCGCTCTTGACCGCTCATTTTCGAGACGTTACGTAAAGCGTCATCCCCAAGCTTGGGAAGACCAATGGACAATCTGCAGCTGGTCACCTAAATTGCTCATGAAAATGCTCTGCACAACGAAACAACCGGAGCTTTTTGTTAGTGATTAAGTCGCCGTCGTTATCTGTGTTGTATAGACGCGTAACGAACTATCGATGAATCATCAATCACGATCGATCGTAAGTGCATATTGTGATTATTGTTCAGTGTACAAACATTGTGATATCCATTCATTCGGTCTATACACGAGTTCGAGTTCGGTTGTGTTTTGTCGAACCCACGGCTGGGCCAGTGCAATACCTTACAGTTATAACAATTGGCGACGGGGTGCGGAACAATGTCAGTGCCAATGGAATTTGTACGAGAAGTGCTTAATCAACAGACGCAGATGTTTGGAGAATTAATACAACGAATGTCATTCCAGACATTCAACAGTCAAAGTTCGGGACAATCAATGGAGAGTCTACTGCAACGGACGTCAGTAGCGCTGGATCTCCTACAAGAATCATTCAACATTCAGCTTCAATTCATAGAGAAAGTTGCAGTTTATCAAATAAACAGTTCAAGCTCAGAAGAATCAGTTCAATGTTCAGTGAATAACGTCGAAGAAATACAGTCGCATCCAGTTAATGAAGTCGAATTTGATTCATTGAAATTGGAAATGCACATAGAAGATGCTACTACAGAAGATGAGTTCCAGTCCCAAAGGAATAATGAGTTTCAGACTAAATTTGAATCAAAGCTGCAGTTTAGATTCGGATTGATCACTCTCGAGCAAAGGCCCATCCGAATTGACCTAATCTGGGCATACAGAATACTCTATACGACACCATACCCCCTTCCAGCACGTATGCAATATTGCTCCCAAACTTCTCATCAAAAACAGTTATCATGTCGCCCTAGAAATACCACATTTCCAATTAAATTGTCCCCGAAACTTGAATAGTTTGCCCCAAGATATTATGTACTCGACGAGTAAACTTATTTTGAAACAAAATCACGAACTTTTTAGTTAAGTAATACTGGTTTGGCACCAGTTCATTGATAATCATCAGTGTTCCCGTTATACACATGTATCCGAAACAAACAAATTTGACCAAAACATATTACGGACCGACATTTCCCAACACTGTGCCAAACTTGAAATTATTTGTACGCCTCCATTGAACCGCATGCATCGAAATGTGCGAGTACATCTTATAGTATTGTACAGATAAATTTATTTGCCGCCGGCATTAAGCACGCTGGAGTCTCATTACCATTGCTATTTTCCTTTCCCATATTTGTCTAAACCCGAGCAACCCGACAGTATCTTAGTCCACGTGAAGTCTAGAACTGTGTGGCACTTTGACTGGATCAATTTTGTGGTTTTATACATATATAACGTTCGTTCACGTTTTACATACACAGATGCATACATAGTCGGAAAAAGGAGGCAGATTTAAGATGAAATGGAAATAGCAACGAGTTAAATTAGTGTACTGCCAGCGGAACATTCTGAGAAAATTTGCACACACGACTGACGGATCGTTGGATGTCTTTAAAACAACGCCTAGTGATTCCGTGTCAAGCACCTAAAGTCAATTTGAAACGCAAGATTAGCTTCTTGTTTATACACATGAGTGAACACACCAGAAGAAAAAGAAGCACTTACAACTCATCGATGAAATGCATATCCGAAACAATGCTAACAATACCATTACTAGAGAGCATGTTTCAAAAAACACTCATTAATACTATGAGCGTACAACTGATGCGTATAATAGATTATAGCTAACCAGATGGACGTTCAAGAAATTATTAGCACGGTCGCTGAAATACGCTGGAATCTCACTACCATTTCCTGATCGTTTTTCTTCCCCATATCTGTCTAGGCCTGGGCAACATGACAGTATGTTAGCCCACGTGCAGTCTGACTATGCGGCACTTTTCCTATGCCATGCCATACCGCTGAGACATGAATTGCAAACGGTATAAAAGAACAATAACCTGAAATTCACGCGCCATCGCGAATTGCAGGGCTTAGTTAGGCGTGCTTTTAAAAGAGGGTCAAGAGAACATGTTCATCCTACTACGACCTCACAGCGTACGATAGCTGAATGAAGTGTAGAGAATCGAAAATGGTCGTTTTCTAAAATTTGGAAACAGGAAGTCAACTTTATGAAGGTCGAACTTGCGGTACAAATACGTTCGCAAAAGATATATGAAAGCTCTTGGCACTGATCCTACAGGTTAGACAGAACTTGCTTTTGACCACTCACTTTCGAGACGTTGCGTAAAGCGTCATCCCCAAGCTTGGGAAGGCCATTGGACCATCTGCATCCGGCCAGCTAAATTGCTCATGAAAATGCTCCGCACGACGAAACAACCGGAGCTTTTCGTTAGTGATTAAGTCGCCGTCGTTATCTGTGATTGTCCCGCTAACTCCGATGATTTTAGAACCTATAGATCGAATTAGCTGAAGCAGCTTTTGGACGTCACCCAACTTTCTAGCTACCTCCATTTCCGCAACGTTTTGCAGCCACAACGCTTGCCTATCTGATCGAATGCTACGCTTGATCTCATTTCTGACCTGTTTTCGTTCCGCGTGTACTTTGAGTACGTCAAAATCAAAAACACTATTATGAACGGTTGCGTTACGTGTCGCACGAAGTGTGTCAACACCAACGATTGTGGAGAAGCATCGATAATAATAATTATTATTATTATTACACAAGTCTTTACAGACGATGTGCCAACAAGTATACCATGAAGAGGGTACATGATGAAAGAAAACTGTAGGTTCCATGGTTCTTGTTGAAGGCGACATACTACCCGGTTGCCAAGGCCGAAGTAGGGGGTTGGCTTAGGGGACCCCACCCGGAGCCTTTGACTCAAAAGTCTACTCGCAAGGCAGCGGTTTTTTCTTTCACGAGAGCCGGTGACCATTTTGAGGGTTCTTGCGCCTCTCTTGAAGTGCCTAGGCGATTGTTCGAGTACGCCTCTCTAGCCTTTGCACGACCAGGTGCAACCTGCAAGGCAGCAAGGATTTTTCCTCAGGGTTCACTCCCGAAGCCTTTCCCGCAATCGGGTATGCCGCAAGGCAGCGGAGGTTTGGAATCAGGGTTTTCCTTCCCTTAGATGGACTGCCCTCCCAGGCTGACGAGCTCCATCTACCCGGAGCAAACTGGTTTTGGGGCGCCAGTCATCCGCCTTCGCCCCTTCTCCTGTCAGTAGAAGCAGTTCCGCCACGTGCAGGCCAGGAGCTGGGCTTTGGTTGTCAGAGGCTGTTTGAGACGCATGCCATATGGGAGCATTTTATAGACAGTGGGAGCTCATCCCCACTGCATCAATAATAAAAGGCTCAATTCTTATTCTCGCAGTTAAAGTTTCACATTCACAAAAGAAGGCCACAGCACCTGGCACTATCATAACTGTAATTTATCAAAGAGAAAAAAGTTTATTTTATTAATCAAAGCGACACGGATATACAAGATTAAAGCTTATTTTGAAGATCAACTTTAACACGTCTAGCAGGTGGAGCACGATATGCTTTGTAGACCTTTGCAGCAGCCAACCCCGAAACGACAGTGGAACGCCCCGGAAAAGCAGTCCGCCGAAAAAAGGAATCACTCCCATCGAAACGGATCGGATCACGTTGTATGCACAAGTTTGGCGGGAGATTTGAATAATTATCGGAGCATAGACGTTGTAGAGCGTCAGGCGATTCGACAGGAGTTTCATAATACGCGATCAAATCCGACACGTTTGACAGTTCATGAAGATAACTGTTCAGTACAGGATGATTGAACTCGTTAGTGCACGCAGCAAATAGCTACAACGGTCATCGTTTAAGAGAAAGACAGTTTACCTCAAACTTTTCTCGATTCGATTTGAACTCGTACGAGAGCACGTCTTTAGGGTTTGTGTCCAATAATTCTGCAGCGAGTTTCTCAATCTTAAATTTGACGTCGCTTTGAGGTTGATAAGGTGCGATTCGCATTGGCAAACCTGGCGAACTGTAGAAATTAAACATGACGCGGCTGGAAATACGAACCTTTTTGCTGTTAGCGACTCTATCCGAGAAGTGAACCGATAACCCGTTCCACCGGTAGAACAGAAACGAGCAGGAATGCGTAGCATTACAAGAAGAGGGTTTGTGCAACTCTGAAAAAGATTTAAGTTTGTAGTGAAAAATCAAATTTAGATTTTTCGTTGAAAACTGAAGCATCACGGTACTGATGAGTAGTTTAACGCTAATAATTACCTTTCCGAAACAACAATTGAAAACAAAATTTAGAATGTTTCAGTCATCAGCATTCATCTGAAGTAGACTGACGTTTTTCACACGGAGATGTAATCCTGCAATATTTCTATATTGCGCAGGCGAAACCGATCTAAATTGATTTGCCGAAGTTACTGACTTTCATATGGAAACAAGCTTGTCACACTACCATTTTCCCTTTCTTGCCTACGCGACCTGACACTATCATAGGAAACGTGGACTTAATGACTGTACCACAAAATGTCCGAGTCAAGTATTGTGATTTCAAACATTGCATACACATTGACTTCACTACTGATAGACACATAAATACGTGAAGAAAACAGAAAAAAATAGTTCGAAGAGATTGTTATATTGGTTTGAAAAACGAACCATGATATTAAAGATCAGAAACACAGTGATGGTATGAAAGCACAAGCCTAGTCCAGGCAAAGTGCCGCGCAGTCAGAGACTGCACGTGGGCTGAGATACAGTCAGGTTGCCCAGGCCCGGTAAAATGAGGTCTGTGATTTTTTATCACATCCCATGCATCCTCATCAAGAATAGCATTATATCCGTAGTATATACCGGATGCTTAGCTACCTCTGTGGAATCTATAGAAGATTATGTATGTATGAATTCACCAGCCTGATCTAGGCAAAGTATTGTACAGTCTAAAATTGCACGTGGACTAAGATACTGTCAGGTTGCCCGAAACTAGAAAGATATGAGAAATAAAAATAGAACAGAATCGCAGTGAGACTCCAGGTTGTTCCGCATGCAGCTCACTACCAGATGCAAATCAATTTAGCACGGAGTTAGCTGCACAACACAGAAAGTCTGCACGGCTTCACATAGGAGCAAGAGTAGGCACAAACTGGAATGTGGTGGCTACACTTCGAATAGAACATGCATTCAATCAAGTGTTGTCAGCGAGTACAGAGACATCAGTACGACAGCTTCCTTGTAGCTTTCACTGCCATGCATCATAAAAGCTTTCTCCGTCGATTCAATTGACAACATACAAGGTAAAGCAATCATCATCATCATCAAAGACAGCAATACACCGGTAGCACGTACCGAATGCTTAACTGCCATACAACCATGAAAAAGTAAAATCCTAAAAGATGGGGAAGGGTGGGACTTAAATGGCCACGGCTTCTAAAGAAGAGTAAGCACAAACAAACTGGGAAGAGGTGCCTACACCTCAAATGGAACATGCATTCTAACAAGTTTTGTGAACGAGTAGAGCAACATCAGCACGGCAGGTAAAGCAAACACCACAAGTAGATGATTACTGCAAGACCGTCACTGATCATCAAATCCAGACATATCCTAAGGCATAACTAGCCACCACGATAGCTGATCGCGAGGATCCTAGCTCAGGAGGTGGAGTACACCTACTTTGAAAAGCCTACTACTTACGTTCTTTAGCTGTCTATGTCGTGTGAAGGTTTAACCACCACGAGCTCTAGCCAATCCGCACGCAAAAACTCAAAACGGAAGTCGGTTTTTAGCATCCTTAAATTGTTGCCGAACCAGCGTAACCTACCATCTCATGCACTTAATTGAATTTTGTCGACATAAGTTCTGTATATGGATGCTTAACTACTTCTACGCTATTTACGACAACTATAAAATGTAAAACCGAACGAGCTAAGCAGGATGTCATTCCCATTTTTGAATTTATTATGAAACATTGTGGACCACAAGACTGATGCTTATCTACGGTGCTCTTGGTACAGATCGCTAAAGATGACATGATTTCATCTACTGGGGGGTGATAGGCCGTGGTAGTTGTTTTCCAATTATTACTGGAACACTTTTACACATACATATGGTGGGGATGAGTTAAACACATTTCCCGAAATATGCAGCCGAGTGGGATTAAAACCCGAGACCATTTTATTGAACATACGACGTCATACTCGCTCTACCATGGTCGCGCCAATATTTGAACTCAGGAAATGTGATAGCTTGTTGTGGTCTCATGGAGGATGCTCTCACAGAACAGATCCGTGAAAGAGCGTCCCACGCTAGTTTAGCAATAATAGGTTTATCCGATCAACGTAACGTTGTAAATGGGGAAAAATTGTAACTACACGAAGGTTCATCAGCAGCACGGATGTGCAATCGTACAGTACTTCTGTGCTGTGCGGCTAACACTGTGCTAAATTGATTGGCCATCGGTAGTGAGCTGCATGCTGAAACAGGCTGCAGTCTCACTGCCATTTCTATTTTCTTTCTCATATCTGTCTAGGCCTGGGCAACCTGACAGTATCTTAGCCCACGTGCAGTCTCTGACTGTACGGCACTTTGCCTGGATCAGGCTTGTGCTTTCATACATACATACATCAGCTTCATGGAAACAGAGGATAGTGTGAAATTGCTAACATCAAACTATGCAGCACCGAGCAGGTCGAGTCATGGCTAACATACAGTCAAATGTCACGAGCCGATTATCAAATAAGCAAAGTGAAAAACAGTGAAAATGCAGCAAACTCTTGGTAACGAAACATTGCCGGCAATAGTAAATGCTGCGCATTCGCCACATCATTGGTAAGCTATGATGTGAAACCACACAAGCCTGATTCGAAGCAATGCAACGCACAGGCATAGACGGCACGTGGGCAAAGATACTGTTGGGATGTCCAGTCCCAGACAGATATGAGCCTGGGTATGGTATGAAAGCACAAGCCTGATCCAGGCAAAGTGCCGCACAGTCAGAGACTGCACGTGGGCTAAGATACTGTCAGGTTGCCCAGGCCTAAACAGATGCAATTTAATACTAGGATACTTTGCCTGGATCAAGCTGGTGAGTTCATACATACATACAACATTAGCATCGTCCAAGATTATAGCAAGAACAAAAAAGCGATCAGTTTAACAAAAACTATTGGATGTCAAGATATATTGAGTACAAACAACCTACCGAGAGTTGATGGGGACAGGCATTAAAGCATGGTTTGACTTGCACTTTTCGGAAGTAGAAGTGCGGACCGCAACAGAATCCGATCGTATGATTTCGTAAGCTATGGTATGGTATGAAATCACAAGCCTGATCCAAGCAAAGTGCCGCAGTCAGCGACTGCACGTGGGCTAAGATACTGTCAAGTTGCCCAGGCTTAGACAGATATGTATGTATGTATGTATGAAAGCACAAGCCTGATCCAGGCAAAGTGCCGCAGTCAGAGACTGCACGTGGGCTAAAATACTGTCAGGTTGCCCAGGCCTAGACAGATAGAAATAGAGAATAAAGATGGTAGTGAGACTCCAGCATGTTTCAGCATGCCGCTCACTAACCGTGGCCTATCAATTTAGCACGGTTAGCCTCACAGCACAGAAGTGCTGCACGATTGCACATCCGTGCACATTGCACATGATATGAGGGGGGGAATAGAAATAGAAATGGTAGTGAGACTCCATCGTGTTTCAGCATGCAGCTCACTACCGTTGGCCAATCAATTTAGCACGATGTTAGCCGCACAGCATAAATGTGCTGCACGATTGTACATCCGTGCACGGTAAAATGTTTCAATTAGAACAGAATCCGATCAAAAATACGACGAATATCTAATCAAGAATGTGGAATAGTCAAAAGCATTAAATGTTATCTTGCCTAAATAAGATTCTAGGCCTTTATTAACTCTTAACGAATATGACTTATTGTGTATAATATATAAATGCCAAAGTAATGTGACTCCGTACGCGACGATGCGTAAAAACCGGTAGTTTCAGTTTAGACATTCTCTTGTAAAATGGCGAATTCTTGTAAGATCCGACTAATTGCACAATTATATATAGTGTCAAACTCATTAATATCCTCCACAGTCAGGACGCCAAAGCGTGGATTGGATGTTCAATAAAAACCGCTAGACGGTAAGAATGAGGAGGTATAGTGATGATAAATTTGAACCAGAACGGGGAAATATGACAGCCTTATCCTGCACATGAACCAATAATATTACAAGCATGTTTACGGTCAGCATCACACGGAATGGACTACTTTCAGGTTTATCAGACCTATGCTGTATAGCCAGTGTCGAATTTTAATCCCATACTCTCTTTTGCAGATATGCTACTTCAATTGTGAATATAAATAGAGCCTAATTTCCAGGCAAACAGCCTTTTCGGACTAGGTGTTTGCTTGATCCGATCATAACACTTGCTAACAATCATCGATGAGTGAGAACGTACTTGGGCTCGACTTGATCATATTGCTATAAGCTACACGTAACAATGTAGTGTCGCAAACTGCAGATCTTATTAGTGTATCGGTGTAGATTCTAATCACGCTTTAGTGTATACAAATCTACCTTCAATTCCGAGGTAAACCCAAAAAACCCATACTAGACAAACGCTTTATCGCTGTCTAAAGTAAAAGCCAGATTTTGGAATACCCTGTAGGTTTTCATTTCAAAACATCGGCCAGTCGAGCTGGGATCGTCACTGCCACAACTGCAAGCAAGCACTTTACGACTCTGATACAGAATGCAGAAAGTCTCTCGTTATCCGTCACACCACTGGATCTCTGTTGAGTATATTACGGTACTCGAATTGAGCCGCGCCTAAAGGTTTAGAGTATGAAGATGATCGGAAGTTTCTTAGACTCTTAATCAAAAATAGTCTGAGTTGCGACTGGGAGATTTGATGAAAAGAACGCGCCTAGGATATGGAAAGAAAGCCAACAATGAGTACCATGCTAAGGCTTTAGAAAATGACTAGTATCTGTGATCCTAAGCCACAAGGCAACCTGACAGTATCTTAGCCCACGTGCAGTCTCTGACTGTACGGTACTTTGCCTGGATCAGGCTTGTGCTTTCATACATACATACATACATACATACATACATACAAGGCATGAATAAAACCATCTTCGAAGTTGATGGTTCGCACATAACGAATTTTTATAAGCGCACTAATATAGGAAGCGCACTTCTCACCAGATCATATCAAAGCGCAGACTGCGACACTGAACTTTCACTAGTTTGTGCAGAACAAAAGCTTCACTAGCCTAGATATCTGCGTGGCAAATTGAATGGTATGTATGTATGTATGTATGTATCATGTATGTATGTATGTATGAAATCACAAGCCTAATCCAGGCTGTGACGCGCAGTCAAGGACTGCACGTGGGCTAAGATACTGTCATATTGCCCAGGCCTGGACAGATATAGAAAAGGAAAATAGCAATGGTAGTGAGACTCCAGCGTGTAATCGCATCCAGGTCACTGCCTATGGCAAATCAACTTGGGACACAGCACAGCACAGAAGTGATGCATGATTGCACATCCGTGATAAATGGACTGATAAGTCGAGGATCGACGTTAGTCGTATGTGCGAACCCAATGCTGCTGTGCGATTTAAACCTTTTAATTCAAAGCTTAGCAAATCAAGTCCAAGAGATTCAGCCTTTGCCCAGCTGACAGCTAGGCGGTGTACAGATGACTATTGGACTGAAATTAGCCTGTATCTAAAAAGTTCCGCATACTGGTAATTTTCACGGTATGTATAATGGGATAAAAAGAGTGAATTGTCCAAAAACTTAGAACAGCGCCCATTAAGTAAATCTTTGATAACTAGATTGCCTACGGGGCTCAGGAACTGAAAAGATGAGTCGAGTACTTCTTTTCTCTCTACTTTAGGGGCAGCACGGTTTTAACGCATGCACTTGAAAATGTTGAGCGTTTACAAACTATTGAACACTTAGAAACTCCCCCTACTCTCAGCAGAGTAATAGACCGCTCAGTGAGAGGAAAGTACTCTGGTGATGACGGAGTTCTAACTGAGCTCATCAAATACTGTAGAACAGCTTTAATACAGTTACTTCTTAGATTGATTTTTAAGTGCTGGAGGGAAGAAGTGTGTCCCACAACAGATGCAAGACACCAAAAATATCACACAATTCAAGAATAAAGGTGATCGAGGCGACCGCAACAAACACAGAAAAATTATTTTTTAAATGTAGGCAAATTGCGGCTACAAGTATTAGTCTAAGTATTCTAACTGGCTAGTAATACAGGATCTGTTGTTAAGGAAGCTGTACTGTGCCTTAGAAAAGATACTAAGTGTAAGGTATTCAAGTATAGCTTTCTGTACAATTTTTTCAAACAATTTTGATAAGAAAGCTGTATGGTTTATCGGTCGGTAGTTCGTGACTGAGTATTTCGAGCCAGATTTGAATCTGGGTATAACAATCGAGTGTTTTCATTCTGCCGGAAAGGTACCTGATTCAATAGATGCGTTGAATAAGTTCAACAAGAGAAGTTGAAAGTCCTTGCTACCCATTTTGCATATGGCTGGAGTTATGCCTGCTATGTCAGGCTTAAGACAGACAGTTACTTGCTGATAGAATTTGTAGTGAGACACCAGCGTGTTTCAGCATGGAACTCACTACCGGTGTCCAATCAATTTAGTACGACGTTAGCCGCACAGCACAGAAATACTGCACGATTGCACATCCGTGCAGAATTGCACATCCGCAGTCAGAGACTGCACGTGAGCTGAGATACTGTCAGGTACCCCAGGCCTAGACAGATATGACAAAATAAATGGAAAGGAAAAAGAAATGGAACTGAGACTTCAGCGAGTTTCAGCATGCAGCTCACTACAAGGTGGCCAATCAATTTAGTGCGATGTTAGCCAAACAGCACATAAATACTGCACGATTGCACATCCGTCCACAAACTAAAAGAGAACGTGACCAGCTGGCAAACGTTCAAAGGCGGGCGACGAAAAGAACACAAGGATTGAAATCAATTCCTCATGTGGAGAGAGTTCAACGCCCAAACCCTATGTCGCTCAGTAATTGGCGTGTGCGCTACGACGTGCTGTTAACTCATCGTATATCAATGGGAGCTTATGGTCACGACTTGCGCTAGTTTTTCCTTCGTGGCCATTCTCTAAAGCTTCAAAAGCGAAGGACACTACGCTTAACATAAGGATTCACGCTCTCAACAAGAATTGTTAAATTGTGGAATGCGTTTCCGAAAGTGGTTATGGCAGCAAGAGCTGAAAACCAATTCAAGCAACTGGTGGATAATGTACTGCTTGTAATCACGGAAAATCTGTACAACACTGGATAGGATTTCTTCAACTGAGGTTCTCCTGGACTATGTTGCTGATAGAAAGAGATGCGGGTTACAAGGGTTTGACCCTGTCGTCTATCAAGAAGAAGACACATTTTCAAGTCGTTTAAGGGATACTTATCAGCTATATTAAATAGAATATTCTTAAATTGGTATTGTCTCTGGCTAATTCCAGTGCATAGAGTTTCTACACATTTATTGGCTTGTATCAGGATATCATGATCAATAACGGAATTAGGCTTTATAAAAGATAATAACGGTTTAAGAGAATCAAGGAATGTTTGAAAAGCTGTTATTTCGTTACGCAGACTTAATACTTCAGATTATAATGTTCTCAATTTATTGAAGATTAAAGAAGTATCATTATCTAACCTCACGGTGCAATTTCTTGTTTGAGGATTTTTACGAATTTCAGTACGGTGATAGATTTTTTAAGTTTCATCGTGTAGAAAATATAGTGATAGGAAGATTTTAATTTTTTATAGATATTATTACAAATATATCGGTTCCGGTTCGTGAATGAATTGTAAGTAGCGTGAGAAAAATATATGCACAATCCACCCTGCGGTTTTGTACAAGCTCCCCGCTTTTTATACCGTAATAAACTATTGAATGCAAATGAGAACAAGTACGGTATTCAAACAGCCCGCCTTGTTGATTTTTTCTTCTTCTTCTTGATAGTTCAGTTCAGTTCAGTTAGCACAGGACGATATGTGGCAGAGTCTCCAATCGAGCGTCTAGAATACTTCCGGTGGTAAGCCAAAAGAGCGTCCACCACTTCGAATAGTAGGTTCAATATTCTTCTGGTATGACTTTGGCTGGAATGCAACAGAAAAACTCCCTCACCCAATAGGTGAGGAGAGACATTAGCGCGTTCCAACGACAAATTGAAGAACAACTATAAAATTAGGGATAAAAATTGGGAAACACAGAGCGCCAGATCGAGTCTAGTCTATCTTTGAAGCACGTTACTGAAGTAGAACAAACTACCTCTTCGGGCAGACAGTTCCAATGATTCACTACCCTTTCGCTAAAGAAGTGCTTACGTGCATTAGACCTGACATGTTGTTTAGCCAGTTTCAGTGAATGGCCTCGAGTACCTACCACTGGCACAAGAGCATACATATCAGCCGGATCAATAGAACTAAAGCCTCTAACGATTTTAAAGGTCTCGATCAGATCCCCACGTAGTCGCCTTCTTTATAGCGAGAAGAGATCTAGACTCAACAGTCGTTGTTCATACGACTTCCCAGATTGCCCTCTAATCATACGAGTAGCTCGGCGCTAAACACCTTCAAGCGCGGCAATGTCCTTTTCCAAGTAAGGAGACCAAGCTTGAACGCAATACTCGAGATGAGGTCTCACTATCGCTTTATACAATGGGATGAAAACCTCCGGGGACCTGCAGGATAAAACTGATCGGAGGCGAAAGAGCTGGTTCCTAGCGCGTTGTGCAGCAGCTGCACATTGATCAGCCCATTTAAAGTCCGCTGAAACCGCAATACCTAAGTCCCGGACTTTTGATACCCCAGTTATCTCCAGTATGTTATCAGGTCCAGCAACCTGCAGCTTCGTTGCAGCTTTGGACAGAAGATAGCTTTTGGAGAAGTTGATTGGTAGATCCCACGTGGAAGACCACTTGATGACCTTTTCTATATCCTCAAAAAGATCCTGTTCGTTCAGCGATCCGATAAACTTGACATCGTCTGCAAACATATAGCAGGGACACTTAAGCGAGGATGCCAAATCATCGATGAAGATAAGAAAGAGTAGTGGGCCTAGTACTGAACCCTGCGGGACTCCACTAACAACTCCTGCTTTCGCGGAATACATATTGCCTATGCGAACGCGAAAATACCGATTGCTCAAGAAGTTTGTGATCCAGTTCTTTAGAGGGCCATCGATACCTATTAGTCCAATCTTCATTGCAAGCAACCTGTGGTTTACCGAGTCAAAGGCTTTACAGAAGTCCAAGTAGAGAACTTCGACCTGGTGGCCTTTATCTAGCCTCCTAGTGACCTCATTAAGAAAACATAATAGGTTCGTTAGGCAAGACTTCCCTTTTAGAAAACCATGCTGAGCAGAGTTTAGCAAAGAACCAGAGACAGGGGGTCAAGTCCTTTTTAGCCGTATCTCTTTATATCAGCAACATAGTCCAGGAGAACCTCAATTGAAGAATTCCTGTCCAGTGTTGTTCAGCTTCGTCGTGATTACAGGCAATACCTTATCCAAAAGTTGCTTGAATTGGTATCAGTATCAGAGCTCGCTGAGATAACCTCTTCCGGAAGCGCATTCCACAAGTTAACAATTCTTGTTGAGAGCGTGAATCCCTGTGGTAGGTGTATTGTCCTTCGCTTTTGAAGCTTTAGAGCATGGCCAGGGGTTCTTGAGTCCGTCACGAGAGGGAAAAACTCGCGCAGCTCGTCACCATAAGCTCTCAGTAATATGCGACGAGTTAGCAGCAGGTCGTAGCGCACACGCCGAATACTGAGCGACACGAGGTTGAGGCGTTGAACTCTCTCCACATAAGGAATTGATTTCAATCCTTGTACTCGTTTCGTCGCCCGCCTTTGCAATTTTTCCAACTGGTCACGTTCTCCCTTAGTTTGAGGATAGGTGGCTGACAAACCATATTCCAAAACTGGTCACTCGCATGTGGAATGAAGAATGCGAAACATTTGTGGAGTAATCGCCGAAAACGACTGACTAATAGCCCACCATGCGCGGTTTGCAGCAGCAGCTTTTCTGTTCGTATCCTCACTCGATTTAAGCGTCCGAGTCACAATTGTACATAGGTCATGTTCACTATCAACTCACTTCAGTTGATGATCCCCGAGGAAGTACGCACGTTCAGGCGTGCTTGGCCCCAAAAGCATTACAGCGCATTTCTGTCGGTTTACAAAAAGCTGCCATTTTACCGTCCAATCAAGCAATTTGTTCAATTCGTTCAACTCTTTCTGGAAAATGGTATTATCAGCAGAAGAGCTTACTGTACCCCAAACTTTCTGATCATCCGCGAAAAGTAGACAATTCGTATTTAATGAGTCGGGGAAGTCATTAACATACACTTTAAAAAGTAACGGCCCGAGAACAGATCCTTGCGGAACCACGGAAGTTGGACGTGTAACCTGCTATTTGACTCCGTTAACCTCTACCTGTGTTTAACGGTCAACAAGGAAGTCTTCAATCCAAGTTAGAACAGGTCCCTTTAAACCACGAGCACGGAGCTTGAGCAATAGACGTTGAAATGGAACACGGTCAAAAGCCTTACTGAAGTCAATGAAGGCAGTGACTACCGGCTGACGCAGATCAAGTTCAGCACACCAGTGCTCGCGAGCAGTGATGAGATTGGATGAGCATGATCGTCTTGGCGTAAAACCATGTTGAGCAGATGTTAACTGACTGGTTGTAAGGAGAAAATCTTCAATCTGTTTCTTCAGCAGTCGTTCCAGAGTCTTCACAACTACCGAAGTGAGGGTAACCGGTCGGTAGTTAGCCGCATCACTGGTTTCACCGCCCTTATACATTGGTTTGACAATGCCGTACTTCCAATCTTTAGGTAACCTACCATACCTCAGGGATAAATTGAAGATTAGCGCCAGTGGTTTATGTATGATACTCGACAATACCTTTAAAAGCATGGGGTGTATATCGTCCGGGCCAGGTGCTGAGTGTACATCGAGTCGTTCTAGTAAATACCGCACCATCTCAGGTGAGATCGAGATATCCGGCATTTCAGCGTTGCTCTCATGAAGCAGAGGAATGGGAAACGTCTCCTCTGTGTAAACCGAATTGTACTGAGCGGCGAGAAGAACTGCTTCACGTTCATCTTCATGTTCAGTTGAACCTCCTATGGATCTGAAGCAAGGTACTCGTTGAGAAGCTTCCGTTCTACGTCTTATGTACGCAAACAAGCGTTTCGGCATCGAGTTGGCTTCGTCCACCAAGCGAGTTTTATAGTTCTGCCTTTTTTCTCTTTTGAGGTAGGTGCACTTGTTGCGGATAACTTTGTAGGTTACATAGTCATCGGTGCATCCACTAGAACAAAACTTCCGCCATAACCGCTTCCTTACCTCCATGTATTTATGGATAACGTTATCAAACCACGGCGGTCCCTTAGCGGGGGATCTTCCATTCATCCATGGGTCATGATTTTCAAGCGATCTTATTCTTCCCGAAACGTCCAACCAACAGATATCAACATTCGTTTATAGAGGGAGTGACCAGTCCATCGAGTTTGCAGACGCGATTAGACTCGTTGTGTCTAATTTCCAGTAGTTTCTCCGGGCATGCTTACGTATTCTCGGTTGAAGACCCCGATTCCAAACGAACCATGAAGAACAGTGATCGCTGCAGCCAACGGGAGTATCAATAGACAGATTCGTAACATCAGAGAATCTAGGTGTGACCACCAAATCCAATATAGAAGGGAATTGCCTGACGCATATCCTCGTAGGATCGGTTACATTCTGCACCAAATTCAGCTCCAAAATCGTATCTAGGAATTCTCGTTGGAACGGTTCACCCCTCGAAACTTAATCCGCTCAGTTTATTTCAGGAGCATTCAAGTCTCCAAGAACGATACAGTCACCAGTGATACCATACAGTTTGATTTGATCACATAACACATGAACGTAAGCGCCAGGTGAGCGGTAAATGACTCCAAGGGATGCAGTTGCAGAGCTAGACTTCACCTTACACCAGAGGCTTTCGGCATTTCCAGCATCATTTTGAAACCTTTCCAATACTTCCACAATCAGGTGCTCTTTAAAGTATACGGCAACGCCACCGGCAGATCTCGAAGCTACTCTGTCACTTCTGAAAAGCGTATAGTGTGGTAGCGCGCACTCCATATCAGATATATCCATTGTTAACCACGATTCCGTAACAGCAATGATATCTGGCTGTCGCCGACAGGCAATTTCACTAACCTCATCAAGTTTATTGCGTCGACTCCTCGCATTGAAAAACAATACTTGAAATCTCTTCACAGAATGATTAACTGAGGTTGAATTGACAGCGGCTTCCAACGAATGTGCGGCCTTCTTCTCACTACCCGAAAATCCACAATATGGAGATCAACCTGGTCAGCTTCCCTGCGTGCTTGCAATTCTTGGGTAGCTGTTTTCATTTTGATTCTATCTTCAGGAGAAAGGTCGCGTAGTATCTTGAATGGCTCACCCTTAAGACGATGAGCGCGTCTTAGTACCATCTGGACTTGCTCATCCGAAGCTAAAAAACTTTTCAGCGTCCGCGGTTTATCATCCTCCTTCTTCCGGCCAAGTCGGAATGCAGAAATGATGGTAACTTCTTCCTCTCCTTGATCAAAAAGCTTTGAAAACGTTGATTGTAGGAAAGTTCGCTCTTTCAGCCATGTCCCCGGTTTGCTCAGGAACATTTACCATAATAAGGCATCGCTTCCAAAAATCCGAGAGTGGCTTCTTTGAGACCAGGGATCTAAAAGCATTATCAGAATTAGGTACTTCTTCCACTACATTTAGCTGAGCCTCTGTTTCGCTCAATCGCCGTGACAATATTTCATACCCCGGATCACTGGGTAGACCCTTCGACGTCACATCTGCATAAGTCTTATTCCTTCCTGACTGTTAAGCAAACGGTGTTGAAGGCGACCAAACGTCCAGTTCCTGCACGTTCAATGGATTCTCGATACTAATACCATTTTGTGAAACGGCTCATAGTCGAGGAAGCGAATGACATGCGAGTTTTCTCTACAGATAGGTGGTGTCTATCCTCAACTGAGGTTGGGGCAATGTTTATATCACCTCCAACAAGCACTTTAGCGGCTTCAGTAGATGCAGCTACGACTTTATTCTGACTACTTCCGTGCTCAACACTTGATGGTGGAAGGCATATCTTACATACAGTCCGAATAATATCGCATGATATAATCTGAAGCCACTGATACGTCTCTGGCTTCATTTCTCTGCACCGAATATGCATCCATTTGAAACATATTTCACATTGTGCTGCTTTTGCATTATCAGCAACCTGTTTAGCGCATACAAGACAAGAGTCCCCCGAGCGAGCAGTGGGGCACCGATTCCCTTGCATCTTCGTGACAGTAGGTGCTGTGTTATCTACTTTTGCAGATCTTCTAGTCATAACCAAGTTGAAATCCGGTGAAAATCAAATAAATACAAACCAAGGATTCGTAAGAAGCAAAATACCACGTTGACCTTGTTCAAGTCAGTTCAGGTGCAAAGGACATTAAGTGGCTAACGAGCCAATCGAGCGTCCCGAATTTCTTCCGGTGGGAAGCTGCAGAGCAGCAACCACCAATGCCAAAGATCTTTTTCTAATTGTGCTTTGGATATCCTTGCTGCGTGTTACGTTCAACTTGGTTGTATCAGTATCATTATCACAGGGCGATAGTCGACCAAGTCGAAACGAGTGCCCAGATTCTTTCGGAGGTCCGCTTAAAAACACCCGCCACTACCAGGATTGATTCGTAAGTAACACATGCGTGTGGAACTGTGAATGGAAGATGGAAGAGGTCTCATCACCGAAAGGTGAGAGTTATGCATGTTGCATGTCCAATCGAATGGAAAGACGATGGACAGCAGTTTATTTTCACAAATACGAAAAAATGAAAAAGAAACTCTTTTTTGTGTTTCATAATGTTTTTCGAATATTTTTGTGTTTTTTTGATCACACATATAGAGGTACCTAGATCACCTGCCACTGTTCGTCCAGCCCATGTTTAAACGCCATTATTAGTTCTGCGGGAAGCGAGTTCCACGCGGTCACTATACCGATGCTAAAGAAGTGCGTTCTGGATTCGAGCCTGATGTACTGTTTACTTAGCTTAAGACTGTGCCCTCGTGTATTAACCAAATGAGAGAACCGAAAGAAGTCATCGAATTTATTTATTTATTTATTTATTCATTTATTTTTGTCGATTTTCTATCAACTCCATGTTTTAAACAAGCTACCGTCTGTACAAATGTTATCAAACTATTTTTTTACGGTTGTTATTAAAAAATTTTTATTTATGTTTGACCTTAACATTTGTATAATTACCGTTTTATTTGATGTACTTATTCATGAAAACAAATGATCATGCATGGCATGACTTGGTGTATCCGAGAATATACATTATTATTATTATTATTAATATTTGAAACAACTTAATCCTTTGACAACCTTAAAGATCTCTATAAGATCCCCTAAGTTGCCTCCTCCTAAGTGAGAAAAGTCCTAGTGTTATTAGACTATTTTCATAATTGGTGTATCTATGTATATCCCACGCTCTGTTAAAAAATCATTACGAATCTTCGCTTTTCTGTGAAATTGCTGTAAAATAGACTAACTATTTTCCTATATTATAAAAAGCGAAACGTTAATTATATTTCCTGCTGATTAATTAAGCTTGTGATGAAATAAGTCTATAATTCTTCTGGTGCATTATAGTTACTCATAATTCTCGCTGTCATAGGAGTACAAATAATGATTGCCTCAACGGAAATTGCTGCAAAAGTGGACAGGGGCATTGAGTGCACAGCTTGCAAGCGTAAGGCTCACCCTAGCTGCTCTGGCATACATAAATCTAACTATAGAATTTATGCAAAATACCGCTGGTTGCACTGGTACTGCAGCTGCTGCCATATGGATGCCACGGACGTTGCTTCTATTAATGTAAAGCTTCAAAATAGTGTAATCTTGCATAGCTCGTAGAACGTCGTGCCCACTTAAACTTATCAACATGTTTTAAAAATATTAGCCTGTGGACAACTGTAGCCAAAGGTGAAAGTTTACCAAGTTAGCCAGTTACGCCGTCCACTCAGGAAAGCTACCACTTTTAAGGTGCCAAATGTTGCTGTAACCTCGAAGTAGCGTACTAAGTCCAGTAAGTTCGGTACACAAAAACGGCAAATTTAAATTGTCGCCGGTTGACCTGTGCTGGAACAAATTATTTAGTAATTGATTGGTTTGCATCAGCAAATTGAAATACTGTACGGCAATTCCTCTGCTACAAAATCTAGAACTAGAAATGTACTAACACTGTTCCTAACAATGTTTCAAGGCTCACTGAACCTGATATTACTGTCTCAACATGATGACGGTAAACAGCCAGAAACCGGTAGTGTGGTGTAAAGGATGGGGGTGTGCGCACCACAATACATTAGAAATGTACCAGTTTTAACCGAATGGAACCGTTTATTATGGAATCCGAGTCTTGCAGGGATCTTGATCGCAGGTGTATCAGCGATCTTCTACGAGTGGTGGGTCGAAAGCCTTCTACTAAAACATTAAGAGTCTTCCCTGTATAAAAATGGAGCATGGTTAACTTCCATAAGCTAATCCTAGACTAATTCAAATACCAAGCGGATTGGGATGCATTCCTGGTTCTGGTTGCGAATATCGCCAAACGCTAGATAAACTTCAGGCGAAGCCCGACAAACGTCTGTCTCGGATTATGCAAAACTCTTTTGTTGCAAATAGGATAAACGTAGCAGCTGGAACATCTGTCATTCTTAAATTGGATGCAGCGCAAAACGCTATTCAGTCACAGATAATCATTCCGATCATTTCTTTCCGCGTGGCTGATTTACACCCTAGGGTTATTGCGCTTTCGGAGACCTAGCTGTTTGCGATTGATGAGGTGCCGATAAACATAACCGAAAAGTATCTCGTCATAAGATGCGGTAGACCGGGCGGTAGGAGATGCGGTGGCGTTACACCCCTCTTGAGGTATGGTTTGCACAGTATGAGTACAGTTATATCTCTAGCCATTGAAAACGTCCAAGTTGTTGCGAGTATCTTGACTTGCTACAAGTTATCCCTATCAATTGCTAGTGTCTACGTCACACCCAGTGCAGCCCAACAGGAGATTACACAGCTTATTGAGACACTCGACTGTTTGTTTTACTCAGCCCTTAAAGTACTTATCTTGGGCGATTTTAACCTAGCAGACAGATTGTCTCTACAGGTGTAGTCAAACAGCAATGTGAAACTTTTCTCGAATGGCTAAATAAACATGCGTTGCACCAGCATGTCAATGATCCTACAAGGTTGCGTCATGGATGCACTCCATCCACTCTTGACTTGGTATTGTCGTTCCAGCTAGAAGCCATTAGGTGTTTAAAGTACCTACCACCTCTCGGCAAAAGCGATCACGTAATTGTAAGCTTCGAAGCGATATTGCGTTTTCGAACATCATTTTATCGTCCTTGACGCGATTTCAGGCTTGTAGACTGGGGTTTACACATGTATATTTCAAAATCTCTCATTCAGTTATCTAGCGATTCCAATTTAAGTGAAAACTGGGATAGAATTTGTGAGTATCTAAACGTGCAACGAGACAAGCAAGCTCCGCTGCAGTGTGTGAGAAGGCATCAAAAGCCACCTTGGTGGTCTCCTCGAGTCCATAGGTATACCCGTAAACGAAATCGCCTCTGGCGGCAATTTAAACTATCCCTTACTTTTGGTTCTTAGGCCCGCTACAAAACCGCTCGGAATGCTTGTATTAAAATACAGCGTGTGCTTAAACAGGATTTTAAGTTATCTTTAGCTAAGGATGCTAAATATAATGCGAAAATGTTTTATAGATACGCACAGTCTGAAGACAAATCCAGGGAAAACATACGAGATTTGGAACTTGAGGACAAAAATGTAGCTGGTACTGACCTGTCTGAGGCGACTGCCTTCTCAGGGTTCCTCAGTAGCGTTCAAAGACGGGATGATTCTTCAAATGCACCGTCGGGTCTGCTTGGACTGACACTTGGTATCCATGTATTAGATGAGTTGTTCTTTGATGAGGCCGACGTGTATGCCGTACTTATCCGCTTCAACAAATCTGAGGGACCGGATGGCATCCACTCAATTATGCAAAATCTCTTGCCTCAATCCTTACTAAACCGTTTTGCTTGCTATTTAATTCATGCCTGAAACTTGGAGTAGTTCTTAGTAAGTGGAAGAGATCCGTAGTCGTGCCAATACACAAGCGTGGTTGCAGGTCAACTGTTGGGAACTATAAACCTGTCAGCCGGACTAAAATTGTCACAAAAGTACTAGAAAAACTATTGCGTGACAAAATCTGTCAACATCTTAGTCGGTATTCTCTGTTGAGTGTAACTCAACATGGATTTCTTAAGGGTAGATTCACCCGACCAACCTTCTCAGTTTTCTCGATACTGCAACAAAAATGCTGCACGAAGGAAAGCCAGTGGAAGCCCTATACTTAGATTTCAGCGAGGCTTTGGATTCAGTGAGTCGCCGCCTTCTAGAGATCAAGCTAACAGCAGAAGGCAAATAGGGTGGTCTAATTGCTTGGATAAAAGCATTCATTACAGGTAGGACGTTCAGAGTCCGGGTTGGATCTACGTTGTCTAGCCAAACCGACGTGATCAGCGGGTCCCCTGAAGGGTCGGTACTCGATCCTATTCTGTTCCCAATTTTCAATGATGACTTGTCATCTGCCTCGAAGAGTCCATTTTTCATTTTCGCGGATGATGTGAATTTGACCGATAAGCGGATGAAGATACCTTGATGCATGACATTGAGCGGGTCATAAACTGGCCATCCCAGTGGGACCTCCCACTGAACATTAATAAGAGCCGACTCTTGTAAGCACTGGTTGATGAGATTTCAGTCCAGATGTCAAGGAATTTTCTTAGTGTTAAAGACACTCTGCGTGTCAAGGATTTGTGAGTACTGGTTGTAGCTGACTTCAAATGGGAGGATCAATGTGCCGCTGCGTTTAACCGTGCACGTAAGGAATATTGTGTTTAGATCCGGTGTCATCACTACATAATGGACATCCTTCAACTCGAAAGCGTGACTTGCATGATTGAGCCTTAGCGCGGGAAACCGTACGCTGCGCGACTGATGTCTCTCTGGTCTTTTCTCTCTTAGTCGCCGTCGTTTAAGAGGTGACTTAATTGAAACGTTTGCGGTCTTGAAGGGTTTGAGTGGCATGCCAATGATTGACTTCTTTACCTTAAGTCCCGAGTTGTGCCATTGGGTCATTCAATTAAAATTGCTGAGAAACGATGTCATCTAAACTACAGAAAACACTTTTTCAGCCTTATGGCTGTTAACTTCTGGAACATTCTTTTAGAAGAACTCAGTAGTACCGCCTTTTATTGCCGTCCGAGGTCTAAACAGGGTTTTGCATCGTAACCGGAGTAAGCTTTTTGATGAATACTATCCTAATAGCTATAAACCTTAGGTAGTTAACATTTTAGCATTATTTTATAAATCATGCAAAAACAATTTTCAAGGCCATTTCTTCAGCGGAATTTCAACGTCCGAAAAATATAAAGGTAACAGTATTTAAAAGTTGCTTTCAGATAGTCCGTACGTGATCTGAAATGGTACAAAAACACAGGTATTGCAGAGAAGATTCTATGAATGATCCCGGAAGCACTGATGTTTAACGGATAAGGTGCATCACGGATAAGTGAAGAATCTCTGTTGTTGATGACCTCTCACCGTGTTGATGAAGAGAATATCCTTCATTCTATTCCAGTGTCTTCGAATACCGAACCATCACAGAAATTGGCTCGAAATCTATCAGCTTGAGATTTGTTGCGTGTGCGATTAACTCTCCTGCAGATAACGAAAATGCGGCTAGTGAACAAATTTTGGTTCGATTCGTCTACAATTCTTCAAGAATTGTGGTTCACACAACGTACTTTACACCCATGCTATTTAGCACACCCTCTCTCATTTCTCACCTTTTCTTAGATTTTCTTATTCCGGTAGATTTATGTTTCTTTTTCAATCCTTTCAACCAACCTTATCGTAAAAACGTGAATTTATGCACATATAATTTATTTATCAATTTTTTATGACAAATTCATTACAATTCGCTCCACTTTTTACAAAATTACTATCCATTTCTGTTCTCCATTTTTTTCTCGCATCCTGGCCATTCGTAAATCTTGACATAATTTACATGAAATTTTATTGTTATTAGACATTGAGAATTTTTTCCTACCTACTGTATTTTCATTTCCATAATTGAACAGAAAAATATGTTTAAAATCCCGCTCACTTTGGTCACTTGCCTGTTTTGTTTTTTGCTGTTCAAATTTCGATAAACTTATCATGTATTGCATTCCTTAGATGTCCAACAATATATATATTATATATATATATATATATATATCATATATATATATGGCGGCCTTTGCCTGGATCATATTACAATACATCAATACCTTGGGACTAGTAATATATGTACCTTAACTTATTGTTTCTCTTTTAGCTTATCTTACCCCCTTTTTTAAACATTGTTATCCTTATTGATTCAATTCAGGTTTTTATCGTAAAAAAATGTCTCTCTAAAAAATCTCGAAACATCTAAAAAAATTATTTTTCTGATTATCTATTTATAACGCTGCTGTAGTGTCAGGTTACATAGGGCCTATGCATGTCTCGTCAAAGGTTGGGACTTGTATCACATTTGTATATTTGTCACATTGCCTTCTATGACATTTTCTATACACCATTATGCATATATCTGTCTTTTATTTCATGAGGCTTATAAATGTCACATTTTTATCCAAACTAGCAAAACAATAGAATCTACCAAAAAATCAGAAAAGAACCTGAAAATCATTATATTTTTAATGTACATTCTCATTTTTTAAATGATGAACTATTTTACTTTGATGACCTCTCACCATGATGGTGAAAAGAATATCTTTCATTATATTCCAGTGTCTTCGAATACCGAACCATCACTGAAATTGGCTCGAAATCTATCCGCCCGAGATTTGTACCATTTGCGATTCACTCTCCTGCAGATAACGAAAACCCGGCTGATGAGCACATTTTGGTTCGATTCGTCGACAATTCTTAAAGAGTATTGGAGTACACAGCGTACCCTACTCCCAAACTCATCCCCCAGAATTTGTTAGATTTCCATATTCTGATGGTTTCATGTTCCCTTTACCATCTTCTCAACCAATCTTTTCGTAAAAAAACATGAATTGATGCATATATAATTTATTTATCAATTTTTTATGACAATTTATTACAATTCACTCCACTTTTACCATAATTACCTTCCATTTATGTTCTCCGTGTTTTCCCATCCTTGCAATTCGTAAATTCTGACAAAATTTAAATGAAACCTTATTGTTATTAGACATCAAGATTTCTCTCTTACTTACTGTATATTCTTTCCCATTATTGAACGGGAAAAATGTTTAAAAATTCCGCTCACTTCGGTCATTTGCACGGAGGGAGGGGGCCGTTTATATTTCTTTGCCTGTTTCAATTTTGATAGTATATATATATATATAATCATAATAATATATATTCTTGGACATTCAATGCATGTAACACATGATCAGATTATCAAAATTGGAACAGCAAAAGAAAATATAACGGTGCAAATGACCGACGTAAGCGGGATTTTTAAACATTCTTTTCGTTCAATAATGGGAACGAATATACAGTAAATGAGAAGAAATCTTAATGTCTAATAACAGTGAGTTTTCATTTGAATTTTGTACGAATTTACGAATTGTAAGGATGGGAAAATATGGAGAACATGAATGGAGTGTGATTATGAAAAATGTGGGGCGAATTGTAATAAATTGTTATAAAAAACTGATAAAAAATTATATATGCATCAATTCATGTTTTTTACGGAAAGATTGGTTAAGAAGATGGGAAAGGGAGCATAAAACCATCAGAATAAGAAAATCTAAGAAATTATGGGGGATGCTAGAGGGTGTGGTTAATAGCATGGGTGTAGGGTACGCCGTGTACTCCAATACTCCTGAAGAATTGTCGACGAATCGAACCAAAATTTGTTCACCAGCCGGGTTTCCGTTATCTGCATGACAGTGAATCGCAAATGGAACAAATCTCGGGCGGATAGATTTCGAGCCAGTTTCAGTGATGGTTCGGTATTCGAAGACACTGGAATATAATGAAAGATATTCTCTTCACCATCATGGTGAGAGGTCATCAAAGTAAATTAGTTCATCATTAGAAAAAATGAGAATGTACATTAAAAACATAATGATTTTCAGGTTTTTTACTTTTTTATTTGTTTGGTAGATTTTATTGTTTTGCAAGTTTGGATAAAAATGTGACATTTATAAGCCTCATATGAAATAAAAGACAGATATATACATAATGGTGTATAGAAGGTGTCATGGAAGGAAATGTGACAAATAGACAAATGTAATGCAAGTGCCAAACTATGAAGAGACATGCATAGACCCTATGTAACCTGACACTACAGCAGCGTTATAAATAGATAATCAGAAAAATATTTTTTTTAAATGTTCCAAAATTTTTTTAAAGAGACATTTGTTTACGATAGAAACCTGAATTAAAATAATTAAGGATAACTATGTTCAAACAAAAAGTGGTTAATATATGCCTAAAGAGATACAATTCTTAAAGGTACATATAATACTAGTCCCAGGTTTTGATGTATGTATGATGTATGTATGAAAGCACAAGCCTGATCCGGGCAAAGTGCCGCACAGTCAGAGACTGCACGTGGGCTGTGATACTGTCAGGTTGCCCGGGCCTAGATAGATATGAGGGGGGAATAGAAATAAATGTAACATACATAGACCCTAAGTAACCTGGCACTTAATAATACCATGTATTTTGGACATTGTGAACAATTTTATACGTGTGCTAATGTACAAAATACTCACAATTGGTTCAAAAACCAGGAATACCGTGACAAAGTATATTGTCTATAGAAGTGTTTATTCTTAGAATTTCGCATAGCGATGGTGCAGTAAGAGAATCTACGAGTGTTTTAAATTTACCTGTAGATATGCACATGCGAAAATGGAGTGGAAGAGAATTCCGAGGATTCGCATACCTAATTATAAAGAAGTTTTGTCGAAATTTAGTGCGAGTAAGGGGAATATGTAATAGCCTCATGCGTTTATGTCCTACAGAACGATCGCAATCTTGAAAGCGCATGGTAGATCTGAGCTAAACTCAGTGCTCTGTGATGATTCGCAAGAAATGAAAAAGATTAAGGCGAATTCTGCGTAACCATAGTGGGTCAATGTCTAGTAGATTGCATCTTACTTTATAAGATGAAGGATTAGAGTAGCCTAACATGATTTTGCTAATTCTACGTTGAAGGCTTTCTAAGAAAAGACAGTCACGCCTAGCGATGTGAGAGTAGGCTATATTATAGTAGTCGAAAAGCGGTAATACTTTTATTTTATATAGACTTAGTCTACTTTCACGAAGGAGGAATTTTTGATTTATCAAACCAAACTTCTGTCTAGCTCTTGCTATGAGAAATCTTACTTGTTCGTTGAAGTTGAGAGATGAAGAATATATAAATCCTAAGTCTTTGATTTCGTTAGAAGGTGCGAGTGGTGTATTGTTGAGAATAATGCTGCAAGGGGGTATTAAGCAGCATATACCCATGAATTGCGTCTTCAGAGCTGAGA